>VYZU01086142.1:21260-36789 GCA_013401355.1 Ceyx cyanopectus | reverse complement strand
CATTTCCCCCCCGGCCCCCTCCCCCCCCCCACCTCTCTCTTCTCTCTGTGAGGTTTTCCCAGCAATTTGTTGAAGAATGTTGCTTTAAATCTCCTATCTGGGGTTTGAGCTGTGAGGAACAGAGCAGCACTGGGGGATTTACAGATGCCAGCAGCAGGACTGATAGCCTTAAAAGACTGCCCTCAAACATTGCTGCTCTCTGTGCAGTGATTCTAGCTGTGAAATCCGTATGGCTGTATTTGTGAGCTAGATGAGCGCATCCTTGCACAGAGAATGAGCTCCTTTATTCTGAAACCCTGCCTTAATTACCTACATACCATCATTGCTGCAACAAATCAGGAATGAGCAATACCAAGCAAGGTATTTCTCAGTGACTGCTGGTTTTGCCTGTGAGCTATCGCACACTCCACCACTCTGCACAACAAATGTCACTGTGTGCTGTGAACTCTCCAGTGAAAAATTCACAGTCCTTATTCAGAGAAAAAAACCCCATAATTTCTTGAGTGAACTCATCTTTGATCCAATGGTTGATACAGGAAAGATGAATCCACACAAATAATGGATTTAATTTCAGTGAAATACATGCCTCCAGTTGACCCTGGGTTGCTAGACTAAAATAAATCGGGAAGTCTGAGGGTAAATAAAATAGTCAATGCAAATACACATGGAAGTGAGGTGAAAACTCTCCTTGAAGGCCTTTTGAGTTTTTTCTAATTAATTCCTGATGTCTTTTGTCCTCTACAAAACCAGGCTACTTCTTATACAGATAACACTGTTCAAGCCATAGAGGTTGATTAGTTATAGGCTCTATTTGTAGATTATTAAAAATAAGGAAGAATTTAGCATGGTTTTGCAGATACATGAATGGAACTACATTAATAAGTTAATGAGAAGTACAACTGTTGTGAAATTTTTTATTTTATTATTTTGTTCCATGTTGGTTCCTGAGAGCTCACTGCAGGGTAATAAAGGCTATGGATGTCAAATATACGAATGCCAGAATTAGAGGGAAAACAAAATAATAAATTAAAATCAGGCTGAGTTTTGAGAATAAGGGCAAAATTTTCGTTTACAACAAAGTGGAGAAGTGTGTTTCTCCTGTTTTTGCAGAGGGCTGTAAGCTGATTTTGGCAGCAGGGGAACCTGCAGCTGATCAGTTCTCTACTCATTGGTGTCACACCACAGCCAAACAGAGAGAAGCAGGGACGAAAAGAAGCAACTGAGCAAGAGAGAAAACAGTAATGTTTTGAGTGTGGAAGACTTTTTTTTCTGTTTTGTCAGAGCCCTTTCTCTTTTCAAAATCACAGGAGGACAGAAAATCCCTCAAACCCATCACTTTTCAATAAGCTGGACATTTCAGAACACACCTCATTCAACTGCAGAGAGTGGGTAGAGAGGCCTAGAGGGAATAGTTTAGTGCTAATAATTCAGAGAAGTATGAATACATTTTAAATTCCTTTTTTCATAAAGTTAACTAATGTTTATTAATGCTAACAACCACATTCTAATGAAGGTCATAACCACAATACCCTCTTTTCCACCCAAAACTTCCTTCACAGTGGATTTTGGCCCCTGAAAGTCTCACTGAAGCTGATACCAGTCTGGACTGCTTAGCATCAGTCATATGTGATTTCAAAGACACAGACCTATCTTTAAAATGGTACCTCTTCTCTGAATGGTTGTTTGTTTGTTTGTTTGTTTTATTTTTAATCCTAAAAAAGTATTTAGCTGTTTGGTTTAGAAATACCAGTATGTCATCACTGTCTGTCTTCAGAATCAGCAGTGGGTATTGTTGATTCACATGTGCAGCCCCTTCAGAACACCCCTCATGCCAAGCCCACCCCCAAAAATCCCAGACCATCCCCCAAGCACTCACAAAACTCCAGCACCTACAATGTGAAGATTTTGTTCCATTCTGGGTTCAGGTTCTTGTAGACGGTATGTGTCAGCAGTCTGTCATTGTTCAATTCAACTACACAAAATGGGTCACTTTTACCTGTAAGAGATAATTTGGAACAAAATTTATGAGCTAAGAAATCTCAACATGAGCAAGGTTTGAATAAAAATTAGGTTTGGTTGTTGGTTTTGGTTTGGTTTAATTTTATTTTGGGAGTTTTATTTTATTTTTATTGTAGGGTTTGTTTGTTGTTTTTTTTGGTTTGTTTTTCCATAAACTGCATTGTGATTCTGTCAGGAATTAATTCAGGGAAGTCCTATGGTCTGCATTATATTCAAGATGATCATAACTGACTGTTCATCTCTGTAATCCTAATATATATATTTTTTTTGTCTTAAAAAATCAGGAGAAAAGAAAAAATACAAGAAAAAAAGAAAAGGAAAGAGAAAAGAAAAGAGAAAAAAGAAAAAAGAGAAAAAAAGAAAAGAAAAAAGAAAAGAGAAAAGAAAAGAAAAGAAAAGAAAAGAAAAGAAAAGAAAAGAGAAAAAATCACCATACAGACTTTTCCGATGAAAAAACAGCATGTTTCTAGAAGGTGCCGAGCACCCTTCTGAGATAGCTGAGTGAACTTCACTTTATTGGTGTCAACCCTGCATTGACTGCCATGATAACATAATTAGAGCATTTTTATATGTAGGAAATGTATTACACCTTATTATTTGTAATCACATATCACCTATGATAGTTATCCAAAGATTACTATGCCCTACATGTTTCACGCTGCACAAATCCTCTCCCCAAAATCAAACACAGCCTTCAAAGCCATCTCACATAAAAGCCTAATGCCAGAGAAAATGGGCAAGTGTAATTAAACAACAAGCTGGTATCAGCTGGAATGATGGGCTTCAGTCTCCATACAGCAGACGCTCGGATGTGGCTAAAATTTTTATATACATTAAAGCACAATGAAGTAGCCGCATACATATTTACAAGAAGGTCCTCAGAATGGAAGCCACCACAGAAGAATGCATGAAGATGCTGCTTTGAAAATGTGAAAATGAAGATAATGGATACGATAACCCAGGCTGGATATGGAAGTTGATTTATTTTTTTTATTTTTAAGCTAAAGGAAGAATAGAGGGGTGCCTGTGTTTGTGATGACAGCTGGTAAGTAGTGCTCAGACACCAAGCAAAGAGCAAGAAAAGTCATCCCCACTGAAAGTTTAGAGGGTAAGACCTGAAACTTACACAAAGCTTTTCACAGAGATACAGGAGGGCAAGGTTTGTGTTTGGGAAGGAGAAGGAAAACAGACATCTGAATCTCATGTCTAACGAGGGTTTGCATTTGGAACACAGGAGCTCTTCAAAGAAGAAGGAAGGAAAAGAAGGGAAGATTGATAACACGGGGGTTTTGGGGCAACTCTGAAACATCCCGGAAGGGTAAGAAGGTGTTGCAAGAAGGATCTGAAGGACAGCTATGATGGAAGGAGAGGAAATGAAAACATGAAGGGGATGTTGAGAAGTCAGTTGCGATCAAGAAGCAATAAAGGGAAAAATCACAGTGTGGAGTAAATTATTTAACTCATATTTCGAATTATGGCAGCAATGCCCAAGACAGAGAGATACTGTCCCTCCTACCCATTTTGATTTCCTCCAGTAATGGAAGAGGGCAACATCCACCTTTGGCATGCAGTATGAGCACACCCGTTTCTTTCACATAAGGTGATCAAGACATAAGCTGAAAGCTACAGAATAAACTGCTGCTCCCAGAACCCAAGGTTAACTTTGTCTGGCAGAAATTAACAACCAAGTTGCATACTACAGAGTAGCTCATTCTTGTCTTCTGGACTTTCCTTTGGACAGCAAAGTGTCTGAAAGCTATTGAGTGCTGGCATTGAACTTCCACAATCAAATTTGGCACACTGAGCAACTGCATTCCACATCTTCAATGATTCTGTACTGCTTTGCCATGCACTATAAGGAACCATAAACTTGACTAGCTCAATGGTGCTACATTAATATTAGGGAGGCATGTAATTTTTTTCATACCTTATACAAATGACAATTAAATCAATATTTAGACAAAGCTGTCCAGAGGCACATATACCAAACTGCCGTATCGATTCAGACTACATCAGAGGTTAATGTGCATATTATTAACTTTAATGATAAAGAATAATTGTTCTGAACACATTGTAAATTGCAGTTAGAGTTGATGTTTACTGTCTCCAGAAAACAATAATGCTGCTGAACATTTCCCATTAAACTTGAAACATGATTAATTCATTAGTAAGCAGAGATGTTATCACACATCCCGATGTTTTTCTACTTCACAAGCCTAAAAGGTGTTATGAAACTTAAACATATTTTATTTAGGTTATTTAGGTTTTGGTACTTGAGAAAAAAAACACCCAGAAGATACTTAAAGCAACAAGGTAGAACTGATGGAGCAGGTGAGCTAGACAATGTTACTTTCTATCTTTTTTCGAACCATCATCAATCATATTTTCATATTGATGATCATGCTTATTAATTGTACAAAGGAAAATGCACTGCTGTGCATAAAGGCCACGTTCTGCAAATAAACACAAAACATCTACTACATTCATTTATTTTCTGCATCTGTTGACATGCACTTTCTCGGTGACCCTCCTTATAGATTTATATGGATACCAATCCACTTAAGAAAGCTAAATAATATGTAGCATCAGTGACAGAGGTCCTTGATCAAACCAAAGACATGCAGCTTTCAGAAATAACTGAAAATACTAAAAGCAGGGAGATCTAGATTAGAAATCAGGAAGATATTCTTCACCCAGCCTGTTCCTGGTTGCCCAGAGAAGTGGTCACTGCCCCATTCACGGCACCACTGCAGGTGAGGTTGGCAGGGGCTCTGAACCACTTACTCTAGTTGTAGATGTCCCTGCACCCTGAAGGGGGGGTTGGAGTGGACGACATCTAAAGATGATTTCTAACGCAAACCATTCTACAATGAAATAAAATCAACCTCTCACACTTTTCACACGTCCTTCCCTGTGTAACTTGAAAACAGTTTGAGATCAAATTTGACTACAGGAAACATTGCAAAATGGCACAAGGGGAGGCCCAAATACCATCATTGACAATTAGAAGTTTCCCAGCTATGAACATCTCTACTATGGAACACTGTTTTTACCATCTAAGGAGGCTATGAATTTCCTATATGAAAAGCCCTTAACTGTCGCCTATGGGCACTTCTTCCATATGCTAAAACGCTCAAAACCAAGCTGGTCATCTGAAACGCAACACTTCAATGATGTGCTGAACATATGGCATGTGCAAATGTTATTTGTGAATGTGATCCAGAAAGACAAAGTCAGAGCAACACACAAGTACTTGGTAAAACTCATATCCATCTGTCATCTTTCATGTTCTCATTATTAGAAAGAATAACTGTAATCTTAACTCTCACTGACAGCCATGGCAACCTGCTGCATTGCAAGAGTGCTCAAAATTAGGAGATTGTTCTCTGTGAAAGCCTTAAGAGAGCAATAAAATATTAAAATATGTTGTCTTTACATCTCCTTGTTCTCTAGGAGGACCAAGGAAATCCAGGAACTTGCAGTGTATATTCATCACTGAATTATTCAACAGCAGCAACTTAAGCACAACACATTCTCTAACCAAGGCAGCCTCAGACAACTTCTGTCTAGTTAATGCAACCAGCAATCTCAAACAAGAGGTAGATAAAAGGTTTCCCTCATTTTTACATGAAACCCACACAAGCTCAGGAAAGCAACTGCTTACTGTCCATCAAACAGTTCTATGAGGACACTTAAAAACTTTTGATTAGACGTGTGCTGCCTAAGCTTGATTACATTATTCCAAATCACATTGTCATCAGAAGTATGCCTTTCACTACAGATTAAGTCACAACTGTCATGGACCATTGTGTATCACCTGTTGTAAGAAATTTCACCAAAAACCTTGTGTCTGCTGAGGGTCTTCCAACCAGTTCCCTGTGCCATGCCTTGAAGAACTCCTCTATGGGTCTTGACCTGCTGTTACAGTGACTTCAGAGATACTTTACTGATGAGAAGAAAATCTGCAAAATTCTTCTGAGATTAGTCCTGAATGTGTCATCTTAGTGCTGTAAGACAACCACCTCCAAAATCAGCACTTATGATTTAGGGAAAGCCAACGGATGACCTCACTAGGACTCACCACTATGTCTGCTAGCACTATTTGAAGGAATTCAGGACACAAGTGTGCGGTAAAAACTATCGAGATACACCTTTCAACTTAGTGAAGTCAGATCTGTAGGAAAACTCACTGAGAAGTAAAACATATCTCATTAATCCATCTTGTTGCTGTAACATCTCAGGATTTTCTCACTCTACTTGTACAGTTCTAGGGGCTCCTGAATTGACAGAAATAAAGTGCCAATTTACATAATAAGCATAACAATCTGGAAAGGAAAGCAGCTTCTCTTTCAATGGAGCTTCTTCACCTTTTATTCCATTTTACCCACTGCAGAAAGAAACCTGGAGAGAATGTCCTCTAGAAGGAATACTACTTTGCAATGTAAGCTACCACTGCAACCCTCACTTGGCACACTATGCACATGTTAATTAACACGTTAGTCTTCTGCGTGTCTCAGCATGGCTGCATGCCGCATAGTGAGCTGTACACTCCTCAGCAGAAACCAGACTGACTCAACAGCAGCGGTCAACTGCAAGAGAGGATAACCAGGAACTAGAGAGATCTTATGTCCTATTTGCTTCAGAACTCAAAGTTCCCAGCAGCCCAGGATGTCCTTCACAAAAGGAATAGTTCAGAGATAAGATTAATTATCTGGCTCTCAGAAGGCTGGTCACTGGAACAACTCTTCACCTGCTGGTATAAAAGTTGCACTTTTTCATCACAGAAAAGAGACTTATATAGTGACAATTTCTAAATGCTTCTGAAAATATTTAGCAAATAAAAACAACAGAATCTCAACCTCCACATAATTTGAGCTTCTGAGTATTCCTCACAGGTAGCTACAGCACTACATGGCCTAGCAGTTTATCTGTTTTTCACTTTGAAAACTTTTGGAAAGGGGCCATTTCACCATTTCAAAGGTCACAGAACCTCCGCAGTTGTAGATGAGCTGGCTCACCACACTGGAACTCATCAGCAAGCACCTGACATTAGGTGGCTTGTGAACTCTTGAGAGCTCATGTTCTAGGGCTGGTGGATTGGTCTCAGATACATCTGCAGACCATCTTCCAGGCTGGGGGTGAGCTGGACTGTGAGGGAGTTAAAACTACAAAAAGTTGTGCTTCATCTCAAATTCCACTCTCAATGTTCTGTTTTCTTTTCACAAGAGATCAAATGACATACAACTAATTCAGATGCAAGAACCTTTTGTTTGTATAAGTATGAACTTTACCTGAACATTAGAGCTGTCAAACTGCAATACAATAGAATTCATATCTCTGGGCAAGTTAAACAGTCTTTCAATGGTCCCCGAGGGGAAAGATGTCAAATAAAAAACTTTTATTCTTGGTAGACTGTTAGAAAGAAAAAAATCATCTTAGGGTACAGTAATTCTTCCAAACAGGGACTTTAATTCAATATAAGTGCAGATCAGTACTCACTTTCTAGCTCCACGTGTACATAAAGCAGAGTTTTTCTCAATTAAAAGCTATCAGAGCTTAAATTAAAATCACTTGCCATGTTTTGTACAAGTTAAACAGTGACATGCTTTAATTATTGAACTCTATTAAATACATGTATTTGTCTCCAGAAAAACTGCATGCCATCTGCATATTATTTGGTTAATGTAAAAATGGAGACTTCAGTAAATAAACATATGGAAACAACATTATTTTATGCAATAAGATGATTTCAGGTTTTAGAAAAAGAACACCTGTGTGCAGCCACAGACATCATATTGTCTGTTTTCAATCTTTGAAAACCCAGCCTGTAGCAAAGTAAACAAAAAATGGGAAAGACCAGGAGCTGGTGCAGAACGACTCTTTCTTTCTTATCAAGGGCTGCTGCTGACTCTTATGAGGAACTGCCAATGATGTACTGGCTTTTTAGAGCAGATATGACCCAAGAAGCAGGTGACAGAGCTACCTGTCCCCTGAAGAACTTACTGATCTATGAGAACAACTCATAAGGGACAGAAGATAACATGGGTCTTTCTCCCTGTGAATTTCTGATTTTAAAAGTTAAGTTTGAAAACCAGAGCTCCACAGAGTTCAGCTGAGTTCTGTGTGGATATGGAAACTGAAATATTGTTTGAATATTTCATAGTCAATTAGGGTTCTCCCCTACTGATGGTCATGCCTGTTTAAGTCCCCACAGCCAAAAAAAAAAAGGCCTTTATTTTTTTGGGGAAGACTTAGACAGCCAGTTTATGACTCTGAGAGGCAGTGCCACTCAGGTGGAGACTAGTATCACTAATGTTGCTCCAAGTTCCCTGCCAGCCAGCTGCATCCAGCAGAGCCACTGGCATGACCTTTGGCCAGGAGGAGGAATGGTTCAATAGCACAAGAAGCCACCTTATCTAATGGATTAAGTACTGGACCCAAGCCAAACACGACCTTTGACAAGGCTGTGCTCCATCAGCCTTCACTGAGTCAGTTAACCTCTCTCAGTTTTTCCATCTTGAAAATGGAAAAGGCAATTCCTCTCATGTGGCACAGTGGTGGGTGTGCCATGACGGGGTGGTAGGTGCCATGCTGGTGCCACCGTTGTGCCAAGACTTGTTTCCACAGAATATTTACAGTGAAAAAAAAAAAAAAAAAAGAAGACCCAAAATGTTCACAATCACAAGTCACTCTTTCACAGTGCATGGAATTCTAAGTGCTATGGTAAAAAAATGCCTTTTAAATCCTATTTTTGCTACAAAATTGTTACTTTCTTAAAAGAAAAGAAAAAAAAATATGCTTGCAGCAAATGATAATGGGTTAATGTCTTCAGGAGGGTGACCTATGTGATAGGACCAGGTGAGATTTTATCTACCATAGAATACTGCACATCTAGTAGATTTCCATACTTCATGAAGATAATTCAAGTGTATATTGAAATCTGGTTGCACTAATTGACAGAGCAAATTACTTTTGGAACTGTATTTCCAAAGGGCCTCTGAATTTATTCCTTCAATTTTACATGCATGGGCTTCCATACCTTTGTGAATTTAATGTTTGTGTACATCACTCTGACATTTCCTAGCATTTGAAGAACAATTTCAAAGACTATTTTTGCACATGAACTATTAGGACATTTTAGTAGAACAAATTTTAGAAAACTAATTTACATTCTGCACATTTAGCCATTTTGGTATCTCCATCCTGCTTTCAAGTACTTTAATCAAAATTTTAACAGGGAATTTTCTTAGAAGAGAGGTTGAATTCCAGACATAAAAATGAAAAAGAAGAGGGAAAAAAAAAATTATGTCTCATTGTCTAAGCTTACTTTCTGTTCTTCAGAGGAGCAGAAGACTAAAAAGCTTTTGACTGTAAACCCAAATCACTGAGCTCTTTAGTAGAATCTGCGTGATATACCAGGTTCTGAAATCACAGTTACCAAAAAAAAAAAAAACAACCAAAAAACCAACCTTGCTGACAATTGATTAATAATGAGGTCAGAATTACAAACAGAATTACTTCTAATGAAGACTGGAGACACAGTAATCAAAGTATTAAAAATTCATTTCATGCACATCTCATTTGCCTCTTTGCTGATATTTATCACATAATTGTGTGAGAAAGTAGAGGCCTAAGATGCTCCAGATAAATGTCTCAATTAAATGTACAGAGGTAGCCCTCTTTGAGCTGAACCAGAGCTCTGAGCTCTTTATTAAAAGCATCATTCTGTAGCCTGTAACCTTGTTCCTTGACTCCTCTCTAGTTTCCAATTTAAACAAGTCCCCATGCGGCCCTCTCTAAAGGGCTTTGTCTCCCTGTCATTGTTCAGAGAGCTGAGGCATCCTGAAGTGTGAAATCAGACCTCATGAGCTGAACGGTTCCCCAGGGAACGCTGGATCAAGCAGAAGGTCAAAGTCATGGGCTGGACCATCTGAAAGCGTCTGATCGCCAGTCTGTGACACAGCAAGCAGGGTGGGGTCAGGGGGAGAAGGAAGCCAGGGGGCTAGGATTGAATATGTCTTAATTAAAGCCCAAAGACAGCAAAACAAACTGTTTTCTAGGCAGGCTGTCAAACAGAGGTTGGATTTTGCTCCTCTAGTGAACCCGAGTTTCTAACTATTGTCCCCTAAAATAACAGGACTTAGGCTGAAATTGATCAAACTGTGGGCCATCTTTCCCCACCCTGCCTGCTTCCCCTCAGCAAGAAGGATGGGGTTTCACATTTTATTTTGTGGCATGAGGGAAAATGGGAACAGTAAAGGAGACAGAGCTGCTGCCTCCAGTAGCCTTTCACCACGACCCACCCACACCTTGCATGGGGCAGGATGAGAACCACCTGAGGAAGTGACTCACCTGGCACCCTGTCATGGGCAGACAGCGTATGCCGTTGCTTCCCAGAACTGACAAGGGTTAGGGGAACAGCGTACATACTGATTCCAGAGGCCAAAGGCCATGGCATGGCGAGCCCATTACACCCCTGTTTCCCAGCATCCTCAGGGGGTTTCTCTGGGGAAAAGGACACATGCACTGCTAGACCAGGGCTTCGTGAGCAGGAGGTCTACCTGGCTTCCAGAGGAGCCCCCAGTGAGCAAAGATGTGGGGAAAGGGGGAAATATAATTTCTTCTAGATGAGGATCTAGTGAAGAAGGAGCCTCACTCTGAGGCTCACAAACACAATGGAAGATTTAAATAAAACTTCCTTTCAGTAAGAGAAGGGAAAAGTAAACACCACACTCAATGACTCTCCACTCGCTGGACTATAGTTTCAAAATAACATATTAAAAAATACGTGTTTTCCAGAAAGGTGTAATTGCTCTATCCATGGTTTCCAGCAGAACATTCTTTTTCATTGGTGGAAGACCTGAAATTATGTTTGACCATAGAAAAATGATGTTTTTCTGGGGGAAAAATCCTCATCGACCCAGCAATTATCTGAAAGCCCCCAGGAAGATGCTCTGTTTTTCAGCTCCTGTCAAAATCAAGGTGAGCTTTCAAGCACTGCTGGGATCTCTCAACCCTCAGTGGTCCTCCCTTCCCTGGACTTCTCTGTAAGTGGTCTGAGTGAGGAAAAGCCTCACTTTGTTATTTTATGGGCTATTTTCAAAACCCAGTTATGGCATGTTTGAGCTGGGCCCTATTTCCAAACTGGTAGTGCCCCATTTTCTCCCTTGCCCTTTCTCCCTTAATCTCTCTTAAAAATAAATAAATAAATAAACAACCAACCAACCAAATAAATAAATAAATAAAATCTGTACTAACAATTATTTCAAGTGCACTGACCAACACTGGGCTATTAGGACAGGATAAATAACTGCCCTTGACTATCAACAGTTATTAGAGGCTTAACTGTAGTGACCTACTGTAGTATCATTAAGCTGAACAAGGCTATGCGTTTTCTGTGGAAAGGAGAAGAATTGAGGGTTTCATTAAAAAGTAATTTGTGCTTTTTATTCAGTCATTCAACAGGAGTCTCATTTGCTCTTTATTCACACAGAGTTAATACAGTTTTACAATGCTGCTCAATTAATGTATGGTAACAAAAGAAAAAAATCACATTTTGAAAGGGGAAAAAAATAATTCCTCACAACTGTAGTAAGATTGATGACTACTTAAAAGATTACAGAAATCTTCTTCTGTCTATGCTTATGCTTATGCTTAATGATGGAATATTTAAGGATTTTCAAAATCCAGTCAGCTCAAACTAACAAATTTTGAATTATTACCTCACATGAAAAGGTTCCTGAAAGTGAAATGGGGTTTATTCAGCAGACGGGAAACAGAGTAAACCACACAGGTACGATACAGGTGTTTCAGCTACTTTTCAGACTCAGGGGAGGGCAAAAGATTCACTCTGAAAAACACAATACAGCAAGAAGAGCAAACTTGTCCTTCACTTCTACTCCCACAAGCAATCCTTAGTTGTGGTTATGATGATCTCTGAACTCACAAGTAAATGTTGCTCAGTTGAATAAAGGCAGAGGGTCGTCTTATATGAATTTTTGCAAATATGATTCAACAACGATCACTGACTTCGAATCACAAGTCATTTCTGTATTTTACTTTGCGCAGTTTAATATGGAATGAATGGTCTGTACAGACCTACAAGTTACTAAAAATAGCTGGAAATTACTACAGTGGTTAATAAAACCCCTTCAGCCTCTTCCCAAAACGCCAAATATTCTTCCTCTAAAACAGGAAGCAACTTCTCTGAGCAACCTCACAAAGCACATCTGCCACACAAACATGCAACACCTGCAAAACTCTGGAAGGTGTTGAGTATTCGTCCCCCTCTTGATGACCATCATTCTAACTGCAACGTCTGAATTTTTTTTGTTAGCTCTGTACATCTTTAATAGAGCAAAACATATTTCCAAAAATATTTGTTCAAGAGTGAAGAAGGTCACGGACTGAATTATCCCATTTGCCCCTGAATAACTTAATCTCTCTCTGTTCAGACCACACTGGATTATAAGGTCAATGCTGAGTGAGAAATCTTTAGCATTTCTCCAACCTAACAAAAAAAAAAGAATCTGTTATTTTTCATGTCACAAACTGGATGATCAGTTTCAGCAATGAAATGTTTGCTCTATTATCTTGTCTGAGAAAAAAACCCAAAAAACTGGCGTTCATACCAATTTAAAAAACAAACAACAACAAACCAAACCAAAAACAACAAAAAACCCACTTAAAAAGTATGTTGCTATATATCTCATCTGCTCCTGTAACAGAACATTTATGACAACCTGAGGTTAAACCAGATAGATTAGTATAGCTTCTTTTTATTTTTTTCTTTATTTTTATTTTTTTTAAAGCAGATATGGCTATTTTCTGACAGAAGCATCTCATTTTTTTGCTCCATTCAACTTATGCAGTCTTAAGGCATTTGTACTTACAGGAGATAACTTGGACATTTCTGGACAAATATGGTCTGTATGGCTGAAATTCTACTTACTTATTTTGAAAAGGAAAATATTGAACTAGTCATTAATCTTATATAACATAAAATAGAAAACAAAGCCACAGTATTCTTAGTTGCCTTCTTAAACAGACAAGCAGTAGTTACAGAAAACTTCATTTATTTGAAATCTCTGAAAACAGCAGCAGCCTAGTGAAGTATCTGGCATATATCAAGTGGTTCTTTTGGCAACATCTTTAAAGTAGTACCCAAGTCTAGCAACTCTCATTTGCATTGTTGTTGGGAATTCATCTTTAATTTGGATAATTTAGTATATTCGTATCTGCTAGAAAAATAAATCTTTCTATGTATTTTTTTCCAGGACCTCTGATGGAGAAAAAGGAATATTTCACTCATCTGAGAAATAACCTACACAGGGCTCTGCTAGCATTAGAGTGACTTATTGCTTTGATTACATATGTTTTGTTTGTCTTTGGATTTTTTCCCTAATAGGCATACACAAACAGACAATAATCTTCAGATAAACTTACACTTCAAACATTTTTTTTTTCACCACTTCTCAAAAGGCTGTCTTACTGTGGTATTTACTGTCAAAGGAATTAAATGAATCCTTGCCTGTGACATCAGCAGCCATCAATGCTTCTGCCCTGATGACCTTCACCTGAAGAAATCCCACATCCTTGATGTTATGGAACATTGTTATTGGACTCTAGAAAACAATAAAAAAAAAATCCATATTACAAAAAAGACAAATCAAGAGTCACATTAATAATCTCCTCCCTAGCTCAGATATAAATTAATATAATGCTAACATGCATTTAAATACTGTCTCTTGAAGAATGTACAGTTCTCAGTGTTTTTTTCAGTATTTTGCAACTTCAACTTACCAATGAAAAACAGAAAGCAAAAATCAGAATATGAATGATTAACTACATTCTACCTAATTCTATCAAATTAATCCCCTAACAGGACATGAAGAACTATCCATCAAAACTTAAAATGATAACAGTGCATTAACAGAATTAATCCAAACAATAAACCATTTCCTCTCCCTGAATACTTTTTCAAGATCTGTGTTTCCATTTTCTGTTTGACGTCTCCAATAATATTTTGAACAGTGACAGGGCCAGTGTTGCTTTGGTTGTACTGGACCATTATATGCAAACTTGCATATAACATATAGTCTTATATAAGCTTGCATCTAGCTTTGCATCTAGCTGTAAGATGAGGATTATAACAATAGAATAATTTTCATAATAATCAATTGCAAAATAAAAAAAATTTAATTAAAAGGTGGTTCCATTTCCATGGCAGAAAACTCTTACGATAAATCATTGGTTTTTTAAACAAAAGCTTCCATGGTATCTTTTTACGATGAAAGATTTATGAAAAAAGGAAGAAAAAAAAAATAGTTGACTAGGACTTGCATTTATTGATTGGACATAGTTTTAGAGAGCTGCTTGTGAAGTGCATTGTGTTGAAGCTCTCTTTTTCAAAGAACTGCGAGTAACATACTGGAAGGATTGCACCAGTTAGGTGTGNTAATATCAAAAGTGGAATAATCATTCAGTTGCTAGATAACTCCAAGGGAGGAGACAAAAAATAGATTTTCAAATGCATTTAAAATCCTATCTATGTGAGGCCTAATTTGTGAGTGTTTTTGCAAGTCTCATTCATAAATACTTCATGTATTGTGTGTACCTTTATTCTGAAGCACTTTAATATCTGGACTAGCACATTTAATACCTGTGGCCTTTTCTAAAATTTTAATACAGTGCAGGTGAATCCTTTTCCACTGTTTATGATAATGCCCAGACTTCCTGAAAATGCAAATGCCAGGTAAAACACCAAGCCAACATTTCTTTAGTTCATTAGGAAGGCAAAATCGACTGTTACGGAAAAACATAATAAATAACACCTGAAAACCACAGGTGCTGCTTAAAGGAAATATGAAATGTCAGCTTGCAAAAACGACAGTATGTTTATGCATAGTATGCTTATCCATTACACTGTTAGACATATAATAGGCATCCCTGACTTTATTAGTAAGACAATTCAAACACTTAAATCACACT
Organism: Ceyx cyanopectus; assembly: GCA_013401355.1. Classification (NCBI taxonomy): domain Eukaryota; kingdom Metazoa; phylum Chordata; class Aves; order Coraciiformes; family Alcedinidae; genus Ceyx; species Ceyx cyanopectus. Next base: position 21,780 of record VYZU01086142.1, on the reverse strand, counting down.
CAGATATTAACTTTAGAAGCTCCCACTGACCACTTCTAGTTTTCAGTTAAGGTTTGACCTTGGCATGTTGAAGGGGGGAACTCAGGTAAGTGTAGCACCCCACATGCTACCTTATCCTGTTATCACAGGATAAGGGTTAATATATTTTAAAAATAATTTCAAATACATTAATAATCAGAAATACAACTTAAAAATACTGATGGTCAACTTCAATCAGCACACACCCCACTCCCTCTTTATGTGCTTGCATGCTGAGGGTGGCAGAGATGGTGTGACAGATAATTCAGAAGAAACTTGGCACCATCCCTCAGTCACAACAATAACCACTGCAGTTCTGAAGTTTCATATTGGAACTGGTACCATAGCAGAGACAATTCTGTCATAATGCCATGATGAAAGTGAAAGGATTTACAGCAAACATTCCCATGTTTGACCTGAGTTTCCTGATGACGGAAACAAGCACAAAGCTGCAGGAAGAAAACAAAGCAAAAAAAAAAAACCAAACAGTGCAAGTCAAGCA
>VYZU01086142.1:6760-20490 GCA_013401355.1 Ceyx cyanopectus | reverse complement strand
GTCCTAAAAATCATTAGCAAAATAAAAAAAATTTAATTAAAAGGTGGTTCCATTTCCATGGCAGAAAACTCTTACGATAAATCATTGGTTTTTTAAACAAAAGCTTCCATGGTATCTTTTTATGATGAAAGATTTATGAAAAAAGGAAGAAAAAAAAAATAGTTGACTAGGACTTGCATTTATTGATTGGACATAGTTTTAGAGAGCTGCTTGTGAAGTGCATTGTGTTGAAGCTCTCTTTTTCAAAGAACTGCGAGTAACATACTGGAAGGATTGCACCAGTTAGGTGTGACATGCTAAAATTCTCAAGCTCAAACTTTGTAATTTAAAAGTTGAAGAGCTTTAAATTACAAGATACCAAATGCAGCTTTGAACCCACAACCAATTAATATCAAAAGTGGAATAATCATTCAGTTGCTAGATAACTCCAAGGGAGGAGACAAAAAATAGATTTTCAAATGCATTTAAAATCCTATCTATGTGAGGCCTAATTTGTGAGTGTTTTTGCAAGTCTCATTCATAAATACTTCATGTATTGTGTGTACCTTTATTCTGAAGCACTTTAATATCTGGACTAGCACATTTAATACCTGTGGCCTTTTCTAAAATTTTAATACAGTGCAGGTGAATCCTTTTCCACTGTTTATGATAATGCCTGACATTTTTAGGAACATCTTCATCTTTAGTAAATGAGACATCAGATTTAATACAGCTTGAAGGCAGGCTTCTATGTAAGAACAGATTTGATGCTCTTTTCTCAGTCACACCTGGGACATCTGTGAAGGAAAAACATGTGGTTCATCTTGTTTTATTTAAACATGCTGGTTCTCACCCATGTTGTTCTGATACTGCTTTATTTTACAGATGGCCAAAATTCATGGTAATATCTTCACCTTATGGGCTTCAAACACTCCCGTAGTTGTCCTGCAAGGTTTTCAGGCAGTGAAGGAAGGTCTGACTGTCCATGCTGAAGATGTTGCTGGAAGGCCAAAGAGTTGTATGTTTGAAGTTTTGACTCATGGAAACGGTAACTTTTATTTTCACAAATTCTTTTCATGTCTTATAATTCTGTTTTTGGAAGCTGATTNAGTGTAGCACCCCACATGCTACCTTATCCTGTTATCACAGGATAAGGGTTAATATATTTTAAAAATAATTTCAAATACATTAATAATCAGAAATACAACTTAAAAATACTGATGGTCAACTTCAATCAGCACACACCCCACTCCCTCTTTATGTGCTTGCATGCTGAGGGTGGCAGAGATGGTGTGACAGATAATTCAGAAGAAACTTGGCACCATCCCTCAGTCACAACAATAACCACTGCAGTTCTGAAGTTTCATATTGGAACTGGTACCATAGCAGAGACAATTCTGTCATAATGCCATGATGAAAGTGAAAGGATTTACAGCAAACATTCCCATGTTTGACCTGAGTTTCCTGATGACGGAAACAAGCACAAAGCTGCAGGAAGAAAACAAAGCAAAAAAAAAAAACCAAACAGTGCAAGTCAAGCATCTGCCACGGCTTTCCACAGCATCACACAGTTCCCTTTTTGCCAAGCCTCGTTCTGCACAGATGCACCAGTGCTGCATTGCTCTTTGCCACCCTCATTAAAATTGTGTGGAACTATTAATTGTGAACTTTCAGCTGCAGCAAGTCAGCAGCTGCTGGGGACTGTGGAAAACATGCATCACCATGGCAGAGACTCTGGGAGAGCCAAATAACTTTAATGTGCTACTCTAAATACATAACTTTAAGTAATGGTTTATCAGGTGATATTCTGTCATCTTATTTATGATTATCATTGCAGGCCTCAAGACCTGAACAGTTTCTGAAGCCTGAAATTTCCATAGTGGAGGAATCTGTGATTTGCTGTGAATCTTTTCAGTCCTCAATAGATGGGAAAAGATTGAAATGCTCTGGAGATGAGTCCTCTTTATTTTTTTAATGAAAGGTTGTATAATATATTTTCTGTATGGCTGCAGCAGCTGTCAGGGAGAGTATCTCAGTTCAGCTCTATTATGGAAGAAGCAATACCCCATCCTATGGCATCAAGATACACTGAGGGGCCAGTACTGATTGACAGCTTGTCACCATGACGTCTTATTCCATCTCTGTTATGGAGAAAATTAATGTCACACCACCAGCCTTATGACTTGCTGTCATTTTAGAACTGCTCACCTTTTATCAATGCTCTAAATAACATTTCAAGCCCATCGTCTCACGGTGGACAATCTGGTCAAGGGACATTAAATCTGATGACTGTGAAATGTCATAATAAAAATGGAATGCTAACAACTTCTTCTCTAAACTAGCTCCTCTGGTTTTAAAACTGTGACAAGAGGGACAGTGGGTTCAGCACACCCGTTCTGAAAAGGTCATACAATCTCTCTTGGTCTGTACCCATTAATGAGTCCCCCTCCTCANTGGAGTAGAGATAGAAATACCCAAGAAAAATCAACTATCTGGATTTTGTTAATCCTTTTCATTTCTTTCCTCTTCTGTACATCGGTAATTTTAATGAAAACAGTAACATTGACCAAAAAAAACGTACATTGATGTGATTTTCAAAAATGCACAATGGGAAATTCATGCCCCTGCAGTGCAAATTAATAACTTCCAAAAATATATGTTTTCAAAGGCGTAGAATAATGTAAATAAAAGACACATATCCACAAATATGTAAGAAAGGGAAATAAGCAGATCTGTCTTTTGCCATGTAATTATGCTTTACACTGGGGTCAATAAAATGGGAATTTAGGGACACTGGTTAATAACATGCAGACATAACATTTCTGTACTGCTGCTAAATTATCAAAGCCATCAGTATCACTCGACTGCCATCTCATCACCCATAACAATCCATCAGAACACAGTGTTGCTGTACCTGGTAGAAAGAAGTATGTCAGCTCAAAAAAGTGTCCATCATAAATTTACTGTATTTATAGAGATCTATTCTGACAACCGCAGACTGCCTTGGTGGGTTCCAAAACGTGTAGTAACTATCTTAATTGCAATTATTTTTTCAAAGACAGCACACAATACCTCAGCTCTCAGTAGGTTTGGGAATATTATGCTTAGCCTCACTAAGTCACCTCTATTAAACTGTGTTTATGATAACACTATTGGTGTACGAGTTGTACAAGCATTAGCAGACAGCTGATTCAAGGGAGATAGCCAGAATAAATTTGCTGAAGCGCACATTCTGCTAATCTGTTTGAAGAATATTGTACAGCATTAGTACTAGCACTTCATGTTATCTGCACAGTCTGATAAGGTACATCTTTATTAAATTCAGTTATTGAAAGGATGTCAGTCACAGAATGGCAATATTTAAAAAAAAATAAATTAAAAAAANAATACCCCATCCTATGGCATCAAGATACACTGAGGGGCCAGTACTGATTGACAGCTTGTCACCATGACGTCTTATTCCATCTCTGTTATGGAGAAAATTAATGTCACACCACCAGCCTTATGACTTGCTGTCATTTTAGAACTGCTCACCTTTTATCAATGCTCTAAATAACATTTCAAGCCCATCGTCTCACGGTGGACAATCTGGTCAAGGGACATTAAATCTGATGACTGTGAAATGTCATAATAAAAATGGAATGCTAACAACTTCTTCACTAAACTAGCTCCTCTGGTTTTAAAACTGTGACAAGAGGGACAGTGGGTTCAGCACACCCGTTCTGAAAAGGTCATACAATCTCTCTTGGTCTGTACCCATTAATGAGTCCCCCTCCTCACCCCAAAAGGAATTAATCTTTTCAGACAATTGTGGTATAATAATGGTTCAAACAGTAATGCCTGTTTAATTTGTAAGGCTCTGATGTTCAGCTACAAATGGTTAAATGACAGTAATAGAGTCATTTTCAAAGCTATTTGATCTGATGGTGAGGTCAGCTCATTAACTGTTTTTTGGCTGCAGAAAGGGTGCAAAATACATTTCTCAAAGCTACAATTTTTTTAGATAATATAAAATAATTTTAAAATNCACAGTGTTGCTGTACCTGGTAGAAAGAAGTATGTCAGCTCAAAAAAGTGTCCATCATAAATTTACTGTATTTATAGAGATCTATTCTGACAACCGCAGACTGCCTTGGTGGGTTCCAAAACGTGTAGTAACTATCTTAATTGCAATTATTTTTTCAAAGACAGCACACAATACCTCAGCTCTCAGTAGGTTTGGGAATATTATGCTTAGCCTCACTAAGTCACCTCTATTAAACTGTGTTTATGATAACACTATTGGTGTACGAGTTGTACAAGCATTAGCAGACAGCTGATTCAAGGGAGATAGCCAGAATAAATTTGCTGAAGCGCACATTCTGCTAATCTGTTTGAAGAATATTGTACAGCATTAGTACTAGCACTTCATGTTATCTGCACAGTCTGATAAGGTACATCTTTATTAAATTCAGTTATTGAAAGGATGTCAGTCACAGAATGGCAATATTTAAAAAAAAATAAATTAAAAAAAAAAATTAAGTGGCTCTTTGTTAGTCAGGTCTGAGTTTAATGGCTGAGTGTCTAGAGAAGCCTTTCTAAACACCTGGAAGCATTGTATAATAAAAGCTTTGTAATTTTAAGTGGAAATAGCTGCTTTTTTTTTTTTTTTTCCTCCATGTGTAGTGAGACAGTTACTTTTAGTGATTTAGGTATTAGCAAATACTGGAGTAAGAGCTCCCCTCTCTGTTGCTTTGGTAAAACTACACAGGTTCTGTGCAATGTGAGGATGCTGGAAAGTGAAAATACTTTGCTTCACAATATTCTGAAATGGAAATACTGTTTAAAACAATTGTTTGACGATAAAAAAAAATGCTCCAGCCTTTAAGGTGCAGACCAAGATGAAGCCTTCTTGCTTGCTCTTCAGTAGGCATTAAAAAGAAAAAAAAAAAAGAAAAAAGAAAAACCTAATTTNAAAAAAAGAAAAAAAAGAAAACACCATTTAGAACCACTCACTAGAAAATCTGCAGTCACCAAGTGACCCCCTCAGTTACTTAGTGCTTTTTAAAAATTATCTGCAAGTCAATAACATTTACTTCTTTATGCCATATGATTGTATCACATAGCTGCTGTATTATGTAAAAAATACCTTAACGTATAGAGGATTTGTAGCCTTCTTGGTGTACCAGCCATGGTAACATTAGTGACTAGTTTAAATGATTGTTATTAGCTGGGTGTGATAATAAGTATATTTATATCCCAATAGTTATTATTTATATAAGTAAACATTTTGCAGACAAAGGGCAAAAGAGAAGAACTCCATACATATCTCTTCAGTATCTCCTCTCGCTCTTTCTGGTCCTCCAGGGAGTTGGCAGAGAGGTCAGAGATAGTGACTACAGCAGAGGCTGTAAGAGTGACCAGCAGCACCAGGCATCCCTCTCCCTCCTCCAGCGGCACCTCCAGCTTGTGGGTTTGTTCTTTACTCAGGGTCGACAGGTCAACCTGGCACCTAGACACAAACATTCCCTGTCAGTGTGTTGTTTTATTCACATCAGAAACACAGAGCACATTGCTTGTTCCATGTGTAATTGGGCAAAAAATCTAAATCAGTAGAAATTCCTTCCCATATTCTGAAAGGATTTCTCTTTGGTTTCAACCTGTGTTGCTTGTTTAACATTTTATTTTTTTCAATCAAAGTTGTCATGTGTGTGACCAATAAAAATTAAAAAGGTTGTAGAAACACAACAAAGATGGTTAGCTAAATAATATGCTTCACTCAAGACCAAAGAGAAATATAAACATCCAGCTTCACATGTAAACTGTACTTTTTAATTATACCTCTTGCATAAACACTAAACGTAACTTTTAATGTGAACATTTTTTATGCCATTCATCTAACAACAGCAAAAATCCTCTTTAAAAAAAACAACAAAAGAAACAAACCACAAACAAATCTGTGGGGATTTAATTGTGATGGAGTTAACATAACTAAGCACAGAAAATCACAACTTGAGCACCACCCAAAGTGTTCAGCTCCCTGTCAATGAGCTGCACATGGTGTGGGGTCAAAGCTTTATACAGGTGTCCAGGATAAAATTTGATGCCACAGAAAGGCATCAAAGGCATTCTTTTCTCCGAGAAAAGAAAGTGGAGCATGGAAGGAAAATGAGTGTCACTGATAATGAAGAGCTGCACACAATTACCTCCAGGTTTAATAATCAGTCCGCTCACCACTCAGAAGTTTTAGTATTTTAATTTGTGTCATTCACGAGTTTCAACTTCCCAGGGTTGCAACTCTGAGCATGTCCAAAATTCAGTGCCTGTGCCAAATCTAGTGCCAGCTTGCACTGCAGAGGAATGTAAGTGAAAAAGCACTATTTGGCATACTCCTACTTATAGCATACTCCAGTAACATTTTGCTATTTTGCCATGGTGGGGGCTGGAAAGGACCTCTGGAGATAACCTGGTGCCACTTCCCTGCTCCATCCAGCAGGATCACCCAGAGCAGGTAAATGATAAATAGAAGCAATAACGATGTTGAATAAAGTAAATTAATATATTCTATATATAGTTAAAACATTGAATACTTGCAATAGTGATAATTTAATACGACAAGTACATGACACTCACTAAACTAAACATCTAGCAAACTCTTTTCATAAAATGTCAGTTGATTTAGAAGAGAATTATAATGTGGTGACCACAGGACCAATAAACTAAGAAAAAGGTGGCAAACATGAATAAATAGGCATTTAAGGACAGGAAATAACCAATTATAAGTGCAGCCCCATAAAATGGGTACTGTGGTATCACAGGCAGATTAGATTTGGTACAGGAAAATTTCCTCTTCATTTTTTTTTTTTGTTTGTTTTAAACATTTGCTGTCTGTTATGAAGCTGTCAAAATTAAACAACTGTGGAGCTCATGCAGTAGCAGGGTTCAATTATTTTACAATGAAAAAAATTCCAACTGACAGCACTCTTGAGAGTAATGTTTACCTTTTATTTTGAGTTCTGTGGATGATGAGTGAAAAATGAAATTAACAGTAAGACTAAAGCAGTTGCTGTCAGTGAAGCCTGATGGTCAGTAAAAGTTTCACATACATCCGTAAGTTGTCAAATTTCTATTTAGGCTGCTATGAGGAGTATAAAGCCCTCCTTAAGGTAGTGAGTACTATAATCAAGCATTCAAACTTGGAGTAAGTTAAGACAGTGTTAAATATTCTTTGATAATTTGTTTCAAAACACATATCTGACAAATAGGTCATGGGGGAAAAAAAAAATCAAAATCAACTTTCTTTGTACTCACATTAAATTTTACTCAAACAATATTGCAGCTTTAACCATTCACCATTAAAAGAACCAGTCCACACTCTCTAAGAAAGAGTCAGTAGAAGAATCAGAAAGTCACTATGGCACAAGTAATGCAAAAGTAATCCACCCCTCACTCAAAAATACGCAACAAAAGTTACCCACACTAAAAAAACCAAACAACAGAACAACAACCTACACGGGTCAGAAAACTGCAGTGATAGTAAAAGTAGAGGGCTTATACTAAAGCTACAAGCTCAAAGTTCTATAATTTCTGAAGATACAGCACTTTTGTGACATTAGTAGTCCATGCTATTTTTTACTTATGCTAGAAGAATCACAGAGTGGTTTGGGTTGGAAAGGACCTTAAACGTATCTTGTTCCAACCCTCCTGCCTTAGGCAGGGATACCTCACTCTAGCCCCATCCAGCCTGGCCTTGAACAATCCAGTGGTGGATCATACAGAACTTCCTGGGCAAACTGTGCCAGTGTCTCATCACCCTTGTGCACAGGAGATGCAGCTCATGTGTCGTACTCAAAGGTGCCAAGGCTCCAGGAGCATTTGCTGTGCCATGGGAGGTTTAGGTTGGAGCTGAGGAACAGTTTCTTCCCCTCCAGGGTTGTCCAGGGCTGTCCCAGGCTGCCCAGGTCAGTGGTGGAGTCCCCATGATTTCTGGAGCAGTTTCCAAGCCACCCCATGGAGATGTGTTGCTATCTCAGTGCTGGGGGAATGCTTGGACTCCAGGAGTCTCTTCCGCCCAAAAATCATTTTATGATTCAGCATGAGGAGCGTGCCTTGGTGACATACGCATGTCAGTTGAAAGATGAGACCTATAATTTACAGAGATTAGAAGAAAAAATGCAGGGTTTTGTTGTTGGATTTTTTTTTTTCGATTAAACTACAATGCTGGGCCACCTGCTCTGGGTGACTCTTGTTGGATCAGGGGGGTGGCACTCCAGAGGAGCCTTCTAACCCCAAATGTACTTGGACTCTGGGATTGTAAGGCACCAGGTGGATCTAGAATTTCAGGCCCTGAGAGATCAGGAGGGTGGAAAAACATGGAAATGCCTCAAGCTGATGTGCCAAGTATCACAGATAAGTTGCTGCAGAATCTGTACAGCTCCCATGGCAGAATATTTGAAGATTCAAGGGTAACCAAACACTTCTCTGGAACTGTGTTCAGTGTGTTAATCACACAAACTGTTAGAAATACATTTCTGATTTATTTTTAATTTGAATATATCTGGCCTTTGGTTCTTTTTATGCCTTTCTTTACTGGGTTAAAAAAGCCTTTAGTGCTCCGTATTTTCTTCTAGTGAAGGTACTCATATACCGTAATCATATCTCTTCTTGATCTTCCTTTTGATATGCTAAACACCTTCAGCTCCCTATACATTTCCTTGGAACACATCTCCTACAGGCCTCAAATGACTTTTGTAACTTTTCTGATCCAGTAAAATTTTCCTGCATCCTTTTTAAAGTGTGGAAGCCAGAACTATATGTAGCATTTTATTATCAGCATGTCAAAGAGGTAAAAATCACCTTCCCTCTCTACTTCTAACAGAACCTGGAATGTAAAACCACAATGGCACCCTGGTGAAATATCCTTGCTAATGAATGAATTACAAAGGTAACAACATGACATAGAAGGCTTCTTAAAGCCAGGTGGCCAGGCAAGGGAGAGACAGCAGAGAGTGAGATCATTTTCTCACATGACAAAATAAAGCATAAAAGAGGAATTGGCACAATCCTAAGTGATAGGGACAGAAAAGCACCACTTGGCTACAACCCAGGCAACTTCATTATCATCATGACTTGTTCAGGAAGACAGCCTTTTAACTCTACTGTGATCCAGGTCTATATTGCTCCAAAGGATGCTAAGGAGAGGGAAACTGTGCAATTCTGCAATTAGAACTGAGCTGGACACATATCAGAAGCAGCGAGGCATGGACTGCTACAATTTGTGAGACTCCATATTCTTTATGGGCACAGTACAAAGTCCCAGTAAAACAAATGGAGAGGGGAAGTCCACAGAGCACCAGCAGAAATCTACAGGACTGCAACAAAGTGAAGTGCTTGGAAGAACAAGAGTGCAGCATTTTTAAGTGTAAAGATAACGAGAAGTAAAACAATAGAGCCCCTATGGGACGCTTCTGATAGGTGGTGGAGGAGGTGATAGACTGAAAATCAGGAAAGCTCCCAAAGATGCTGAAAACTTTTAAATGAGATAAGTAGGACACTGACCAAGGGGGAGCATTGTTTAGAGCTTGGGAAACTGGAGAAGATCACTGGGATGCTGGGGATGATCCTGAGATGCTGAGGAGGATCCCTAGGAATTTGAAGAGGATCCCTGGGATGCTGTGGAGGACCCCTGGGATGATGAGGAGGATCCCTTGGAACCTAGAGATGATCTCCAGGATGCTGCACAGGATCACAGGGAAACTGGAGAACATTCTTGGGATGCTGCTGGGGATCACAGGGAAGCTGGAGAGGATCCCCAGCAGGCTGGGAGTGCTCTGTCTCACTGCAGAGCTCAGAAGGACCTGGGAAATGGCGCTGCTAGGTGCTGTGTAGTCACACACAGGAAGCAGGACAGAACCCTGCGGTTTGCGTAAGTCAGTTCTGATAACAGAATTGTAAGAACCACATGAAATACAGAACAGCCTCACTGGTCATTGAGCAATCCTTCAATATTGACAAGGTTTTGTTGCTTGCTGGAAGAAATATGGTCCCTTCCACAAAATCCAGCTGATGGATTTTGAAACGACTGATTAACATTTTCCTAAGCATAGATCTTCTCAATAAAACTACAGATTTACTTCTGAAATTGCACTGAAGGAAAAAAGTACTTGCAGATGTTTTGTGGTGTGGTGTTTACCACGTTGCCACTGTGGCACAGCCATAAGTGACAGACCAGAGCTGTCGCTGCTGTCACCAGTGCAATCTCTGTGCACCAAAATTAACAGTCTCCTCTGCAAAGCCAGATGAAGTTTTGATGAACATAGAATCATGAATGGTAGAGGCTGGAAGTGACCTCTGGAGATCATCGAGTCCAATCACCCTGCCAGAGAGGAACACCCAGGGCAGGCCACAGAGGTACAGATCCAGCTAGATTTGGAAAGTCTCCAGAGAAGGAGACTCCACAACCTCTCTGGGCAGCCTGTTCCAGGCTCTGTCACCCTCACAATGAAGTTTATCCTCATGCTGACGTGGAACTTCCTGTGTTTCAATTGCTACCATTACCTCTTGTCCTATCACAGGGCACTACTGACAAGAGACTGGCCCCTTCTGCTTGACACCCACCCTGCAGATATTTGTAAATATTCATAAGATCCCCTCTCAGGCTTCTCTCCTCCAGGAGAGGAGCCCCAGGGCTCTCCACCTTTCCTCATCAGAGAGATGTTCCAGTCCCTTCATCATCTCTGTAGCCTCCACTGGACTCTTTCCAGTATTTCTCTGAACTGGGGAGATCAGAACTGAACACAATACTCCAGATGTGGTCTCACTAGTGCAGAGTAAACATCACGTCTTCCAACACAGTTCTCCCCTCACTAGTTGACCAAAGGAACTTGCAAGACCTTTCACACAGCTCCAACATGTGCCTTCCAGAAATCCTCACACCACCTCCACCTACATCCCTACAAACTCCCACCTACACCCCTACAACACCCCAACCTATGCCCCTAAAGGCTTTTGCTGTCAAATCCAGGCAGCCAGTCGACTTTTCCTTCCATCTTCCTCTTATTTTGCCACTCTTACTTCATATAATGGAGCATGTTCCAAGGGTCAGAACAAGGATCAATACACACAATCCTGTTATCATTTAAGGTTGGCCAAGATGATCCTTATGGACCCTTCAAACCTGGTATTAATTCTATGATTCTGCATTTCAGAGTACTATCAATTTTGTACCCGCATGTGACAATAACATCAGCAAATAATAAACCACCTGTTTAATAATAAACCAACCTGAGAAAATTATTAAAGATTTGTGACCCAAAACTGAACCATAATTTGGCTTTCTAGTGTAACAGCACTGCCTTTGACTTAATAGAAGAAGATAAATGTGAAGAGATATTAATAAATTAGGTGTGGAGTATTCAGAGGATGAATTTTGTGGTGCAGTATTTGCATATAGCTCCCTTTGGCAACAATCTGGAATTGAGATGTCTCAGACTATCTCAGCCCTGGCCAAGGGCAGGCCTGCCAATGGCACTCTTAGTTTTTAAACTTTTGGGTTAAATCTTCATTTTAGATAAAAGAATGTATCTGAAATAATTTAACTTTAGCCATTTCATATAATTTACAGACTATTATACACCCCAGAGATGTTGGTTGTGAGCTTGTCTGTTTCTGTACAGAATTTCTGTGTAATTCATGTGCACATCTGGTTCACAACTCAAGTTACAGTAGAATAATGACCATTCCATTCAAAGTTTGAAAGAGATATATGCTTCCAAAGTCACTTCAACATGCAAAAATTTTCAAACCTTCATGTGAAGAAAACGAACAAAAATGAATAAAAACCCCAGCGTAATAAAGCACTATTTACAATCCCAGGAGAACCCATTTTGTCTCTACAGAGTTCTGCAAAATTGAGAAAACTTCAGGATTAATCAATGTCAACATTAACACAGACTGCCACACTGACTATTCAAAAACTCTTACTTGAGAACAATATTTAAAAAAAAAAATCCAGTTTTTTAATATAAATTACAGTCTCCACAACATCTCTAGAAAAAAAATAAATCTGTGAAGAAATGTTAGTAATAGAAGATTTAGTGTCCTCTCAAATTTGTACATATGCTGGAGAGCCCATACACAGCTTTACCGCACCACTCGCTGCCCTCGCCCTCTGATAATGTTCTGTCTCTCATAATGAAATCACATACATTTCAGTGGGAAAAAAAAATGTAAAAACAAAAAAGACATAAATATTTTACATAAAAATCCTGTTTTAGCATGCAAGTTTGACTTGTGCACCACTGTGCTTTCATATTAATAATGCAGCAGCAAGGGGCACATATGACTTATATTTATGTGCACCCAAAAAACTCTCCTCAGCTTCATTGCTACAAAAAAAACTGAACAGACAAGACATAGCAAAATAAGTGTTGAAAACCTATATACTTAATTTTCAATATTTTAAATTTTATACCTTGCAGCATCTATTATATGTTATGTACCCACACACATAAGACGTACAAAATCTGATTTTTCATTATAATACTCAGAGAGATGAGAAGTTTCAGTTTGCTGCAGATTAAATTAATACATAACTGTAATGCATATACCATGCAGAAGGTCTTCTGTGATTAATTTAAATCAGATAGGAAAAAAAGATACCAGCATCTGTAAGTAGTGATGAAAACAGATATAGATGAAGTAAAATGTAATTTTCTGGCACAAAATGCAAGTAAAAGTCAATGATAAACATGCATTTTTCATACCAATAAATAATGCTATAAATCCTGCTGTGCTGGATTGCAAATAACTTCAGCTGAATAAAACTGCATGACATAGGATTTACTTATCCTTCATGTTCACTGAAACAACTTGTTCTCTGACAGCACTCATTCTTGGCAATTTATTGCAGCTGTCAGCAGCCAATTTGTTCCGATTACTGCTATGCATAAAGGTGTAACAATCATGGGGATTTATTAGCTGACTATTGTAAAGGTGACAGTAAAGATTGCCCTCAAAAACACAGATGATAAGGAAGTTAAATAATTACATGAAGGTTAAAATCACTTCACCTTCATTTTGTTCTTAGTATTACCTACATAAACTTTCTGTAGTATATGTTTCTAATCATGGAAGCATAGGGACTCTCAGTACTGTAGCAGGGTCATTTACTCATAGCAAGAATGTGAATACTAAACAGAGCAAAATATGCACGTAAGTCTGTATTTCCATTTACCAGATGAAGCAATCACTAGTACTGCTCATGCAAGTCCATTTGCTTGTTTGAGCACAAGGAAGTTTCCACTTTGTTTTTAGCTGATGGTGCTTTCCAAAGAAAAAGCCCTTTTAGACCTCTGGTCTTTGGACCTGGAATGTGTTTGGATTTGTGTGTGGCTTTTTTTTTTTTTTTAAATGATATTCTGAAGAATTCCATAATTTAATCTCCTGCACAATGAAGCTCAGTTCTGGTCAAGTGTTTCCTCACACAAACCAGTATATGATGAGAAAAGTACTATCCTCAAAGATTTTGCATGAGGTCTCTTTACAGGTTTTTGAAATGCCAAAGTAATCTCAGGGAACTGCTTGGAAAAGTCCCATGGGATAGGGCTCTGGAGGGCAAGGGGGCTCAAGCAAGCTGGCTAATATTCAAATGCCATTTCCTCCAGGCTCAGGATCAATGTATTCCAAAGTACAGGAAATCTAGTAAGTCAATTAGGAGACCTGCATGGTTGAGCAAGGAACTCTTGCTAAAACTTAAGTTGAAGAGGGAAATA
>VYZU01086140.1:15976-35783 GCA_013401355.1 Ceyx cyanopectus | reverse complement strand
TGGCTGGTGGCTGCATCCCTGCCCCAGCACAGGAGAAACCAGCTCGGGTCTGGCTGGCTCCCCTAGAACCCAATGCTCAACAGTGCCAGGAAGGGGATCTGGCAAAGCTGGCCATGCCAGAGCTGGATCCCAGGCTCCTGGAGCTCAGGAGCCTTCCAGGCTGTGATTAACTTTGGATGGGGCAGGGCAGCAGCAGAAACACCCCGCACTGGGCAAAGGACAACAATGCTAGTGCTCACTGCACAGACAAGGAGCTCTGCCCCTCACTGTCCCCTCAGTAGAGCTACTGCCCTTGGCTACAGCCATGAAGGAAGCAGGTGACACACTTGCATCCCAGCAGCACAGAACAAGTGACCCCGTCTGCAGGAGCCAAAAGCTGATGATATCCCCCCCTCTTGCCAGCACAGCATCCCTGGAAATTAAAGCCAAGCTCCATTTATAGCTCCACGCATGGCTCAGGTGTGTGCAACGGCCAGTGCTGCCAGCTTCCCCTGAGCAGGATAAAACTGCTCTGCACCAGCTGGCTGTGGTGAAAGCTTCTACCTTTGCTGCCACCCCAGTCACTTAAACTTGCCCTGTCCCACCCCAGGGGCCCCAGAGCCACCAGGCCTCACCTTGTGAGGAGGTTGGTGATCTGCAGGGCCAGGGCTGCCCGGTAGCGATCCTGCTGCTGGACGAGGTACCTCACCTCGTCGTGGATGCTGATGCAGAAGCGCCCGTTGATGTCAAACTCCTCAAAGAGCCACTTCATGGCCACTAGCATCAGGTGCAGGTAGTCAACTGCAGAGCTCTGCACAACCCAGTTCACTCTGCTGGTCACAAACTGGTGAAAAGAGACAGATGCTAAGAGAGCACCATGGTCCAGGGCCTCATCCTGATACAGCAAAGATCCTGGGAGAAGTCTGGTAAATTCAGGGTTCTTGGGTTTTCTTGTTGGCATGCAAATAAAAACCAAGAATGATGGTTTCCCTGCAGGGCTCCAAGAGACCCCTGGGTCTCTGGCATCTACAAAGGGCTGAATGTGGGGATACTACTATGACAAGCAATGCTGAGAGCTCAGCAGCACAGAGCTCCACCCTTACCTCCCCTTTAGCCACAGCAGGCTCCAGGGCCCTGCTGATGTGACAGCCCAGCACCGGGGTCTGTGGGGAGGGGGACAAGGCAATGCTCTCCAGCTTGTTGAACATCTCGGACTCAGTGCCTCCAGCCCACACTCGGTGCTCCACCACATTCCACTTCTTCTTCCTCCGGGACCTGGTGGGGCAGAGCAGGGGGGTTGCTGGAAGCATGGGAGGAGGCTGCAGGCCCCCTCTGAGAATTTCACATGTTCCTTCCTGGTTTGAAGCAGCCAGACAAGCTCCTGAAGCCTCCTGCTGCTAACTGTCCCCCAGGAGAACCCTCAGATCAAACCTAGTCAGCCTTGGAGGAACAGGGAGGGAGAACAGGGACTACCCAGCCCCATCTGCCTTCTCTTCCCACCACCCATGGGGCTGCAGGTCCCTCTGCCTCACCCAGCCTCAGAGCATCTCACCTTTTCGTGGCTTCCTTCTGGAGCCGCTGAATATCCTGGGATGACACCGATCCATCCTCCGCCCTGTCCACAGCCAGGTTCAGCTCCCTCACCAGCCACTCCCCTTCCTCGGAGAGATGAAACCTGGAGAGGAGAGTGACCATGCCCAGGTCCTGCTGGACACCACCCCCATCCCTGCTCACCCTCTACCTCTGGAGGCAGCACCCACCTCCGGACCCCCTTGGTGACCGCATACATCTGCTGAGCCTTCTCTCGCGCCTGCTGCTGCGTCAGCCGGTGGTTGAACTGCATCAGCAGCCGCTCGGCGAAGGGCTGCCCAGCCCCATAGATGCGCCCGTAGTTGAAGACCTTGGCATGCTCCCGGCTGATGCCCACTGTGGCAGCAGTCTTGCTGTGCAGGTCTGTCCCGTTGCTCTTCTTCCCCTGCAGAGTCATCCAGCCGAAGGCCGTGCAGCCTGCCGTGGGGGGAGCAGGGCTCAAACACCAAACAGGACAGGGCTCAGAGTGCCACCCCGCTACCCAGCAAACCCCCTTTTCCCCGCAAGCACAGCCCCAGCTCACCGTGCATGCCAGCGAAATGGGCCTCGCCCAGGACAGCCGCGATCCAGAGCTCCTGAGAATCCACGTCGGCACCCACCAGGGAGTAGCCTGGAGGCACCTGGACCATGGCTTTCAGCTCACTGCCCACACGGTCGGCCTACGGGACACAATGCCCAGCTCAGCACAGCCCCTGGCCCTCCCTCTCCTCCTCAGCTCTTCCTCCCACACCATGCTCTGCTGGCAAGGCCCCCCCTCCAACCCTAAAGTCAAAACCAGGTTGAACACGCATGGCAGGCATCACCCACTTGGTTACTCTCCCTGGGCTCCTCCAGCACATAAGGGAAATTCAGGGAAGGACAGAAATCAGTGTTTCCTTCTCCTTTCAACAACTTCTGCAGCTCAGGAACCTCTACTCACCCCTCTCCCAGAGTGAAAGCAATACAGCAACAGAAAGGCCCCAGCACCAGCCCTGCCACCTTAAACCCCAGTATCCAGCCCCTATTCTCACTCCCAGCACAAGCTGCTCCCATCAGTTCAAAGCACACAGGGAGTGCCCCAGAACAGCCCCACAAAGAGCCCAGCGTGGCCGTACCCGGGCGTTGCTGGCCGTCAGCCACGTGGGCTCCACTGCCCGGCGGGTGATGGTCCCTGCAGTCACCACCTGCGGCAGGATGGCCCCATAGTCATCCTCCTCATTGTAGTCAGAGTGCCTGGGACAGAGCTGAGGGTGAGCATCGACCTGTGAGAGCCCTCCCAGAGCAGCATAGAGGGTACCATGGTCCCAGCTGGGAACGTTCCTTCCCGTACCTGGTCACGACACGGGGCAGCTCCCCTTTCTTCAGCCACACCACCATCTGGGAACTGGGGGAACAGACACCAGGTGAGATTCTGCATCCCCTGTTTCCACAGGAGCTCCCCTGGCCCCGATGCAGCCTCCAGCCCACAGGGAGGTGACAGTTCAGCAGAAGGCAGCTGCTCACCTGATCCGTTTGTGAGCATTCCTCCAAAATGAGACCATTTTGTTGATCTCGAGGGCTCTGGTTCCGTGGATGCGGCCCACAGCAGCCCGCAGGGTGCCATCCTCCATCTGGGGCAGGAAATCCTTGGAAAAAGGGCTTCCCACGTTGTTTTCATTCCCATCCTTTAGCAGCAAAAGAGGTGCCAAGGCTGAGTGTGCCATGACTCCTCATGAGTAAAGCTCTCTGTATCCTCCTGCCCCTTCTGCAGAGGGGCATTTCCACCACCCAATCCCATGGGACAAGATCAGGGGGAGTCCCAGGAGTGCTGCAGCACTGGGGTGACAAGCAAAGTGACACAGCTGTACAGCAGGATCAGGGGACTTGGGATGCAGAGTGGACATGAAGCACCCATGGAAGAGCCCCAGGAGAACCCAACTTGCCTTGTGAGGCAGCTTGAAGAACCAGCACCCGGGGATGTTGACATCATTGTAGGGACCATTGCCATGGTGGTACGAGGGCTGGCTCCTCTCCTCTGCCACCTTGTACAGCTCATCCATCTGCAACCAGTGATGGTGAGGTGATGCCAGGAACACACCCAGATTGGCACGAGGTGAAAGCAAGGAAAAAGAGATAAATCCACTACCACCTCCTGCAGAAAAAACCCTTTTACCTGCATCAGGCTCTGGTCCATTGTGCCCATTTTCTCCTCCACATCCACCTCCAGCTGGTTCAGCTCATCCACCTGAAGCAGAGAGATCCCCACAGAAGAAGCTGGGTCAAACACCAACTCTCAGGGATTTAACACTTATTAAAGGAAATTTCTCATTTCCAGCCCCTGGAGTCACACATGGGGCTGGTTTTAGCATGGACATGGGAAGAAGCTCAGACCCACATCTCCCTCCCACTGAGGAGTCCTCCATCCCTTCCCTCACCTCCTGCCACATTGTGCTGTTGTCCATCACCACCAGCAGCTCCTGCCCCTCCATGCCAGCCTCCAGCTGCAGGGGATGCTCCTTGCCTTTCTCCAGACAGTGCTGCTTGTACAGGTTCTCAATCACCCTGGCAAGGGAGAGGGCAGGGCTCAGGCACCCACAGCAGGGCTGATACTCTGGGGCAGCACTTGGGCAGCGGCCCAGGGAGCCCTCAAACCTTCCCATGGGGCAGCACCCAGCTTGGCCCCCCACTACATCCCCCAGCTCAGCACCCCACTATATCCCCTCTCACCTGTGTGGGCAAGAGGGGCCCTCTGCCTCCGAGGGTGCTGCTGGCAAATTGTCCTGCCGCCCTGGCACCAGGTAGCCCCAGCCATGCTTCTCTGAGTAGTGGAGGGGGAAGCCATCCCAGGCCAGGCGCATCAGCTTTGGCGTCACCCTCATCTGCAGGCTGATGAGGCTGGGTCCTGGCACCCACCCTTCCTCCTCCAGGCGTGGGCACAACTTGCGGTACCAGCTGGGGAGCAGCAGAGATGGGTCAGAGAACTAAGGGCAAGCCCTGGAGACACCCCCAAGGCCCTCAACCCACCCTGGGTGGCCTGGCAGGTGCTGGAGTCTCTTGGGTTGCAGGGCGACCGTCTCCTTCAGGTGTTCCAGGCAAACCCGGCTCACAGAAGCCTTCAACTCCTCATCCTCGCTGGGGGGGCCAGGGTCTGACAGGGTAAGGACACATTACCAAAAAGCTCTCCAGGTCACCCTGCCAGGGATGGGGAATTCAAACCAGCCTCCAATCATGTGCGCCAAGCACAGGGACAAAGGCCAGTGATGCCTCACCCTGCCAGCACCAAGGAACTGTGATCCTTTGTCTAGGCACCCATGGGAAGGTGTCCCTGGGAAGGCATCCCCTGAGCACCCCTTGTCCCCAGGGACCACCCACACTCACCTTCCTGCCACTCCTGTGCAGACCCATCTGCACCCACTGATGCCACACAGGCTTCACTGTTCCCATCCTGATCCTTTTTCTTCTTCTTCTTCTTCCCTGGATTCTTCTTCTGCTTAAATTCCTGTGTGTCCCACTCAAGATCCCAGAGCCAGGGGTCATCCTTGTACCTGTCAACACACTGCTGTCATGCTACAGCTTGGCTCCTGTCCCCACCACCCACCCACAGCCCCCTGGGGACCACTTGGTGTCTGGTCTCTGTCCTGAGAGCAGCAGGACCTGCACCCCCAACCCACAGGTACCTGTCTTCATGCAGCAGCTGACAGGCATCATTGGCCAGGTTCATCAGGGACTTCTTCATCTCTTTCTGCAGCTCCTCATAGATGCTCTGAGCATCATCCAGGTACCTCTTCCAGTTCCCATTGACTGGCAGGTAGGACACTCCCATCTCCAACATCCCTGCAAATGTCACAGGGTGGGGGCACCTGGAGCCCAAAGCAGCAAGGAATTAGATGTCTGATGGAGAAGACTTATCCTGCAAGCACAGACTACACTGGACATGGACACATCTTCATCTAGAGTTTCTCAGCCCTGCACACTCCTCCATACTCTTCCCCTAAACCTGTAAGGATCCCTGTATCGTCCACCTGCCCTTTGCTGCCCCGTGCTGGTTTTGTCTGGATAGAGTTAATTTTCTTCAGCATAGCTGGTATGGGGCTGGTTTGGATTTGTGCTGGAAACAGGAGTGATAACACAGAAGTGTTTTTGTTATTGCTGAGCGGTGCCTACACAGAGTCAAGGCCTTTTCTGCTCCTCACCCCACCCAGCAGCAGCTGGGGGTGCACAAGCAGCCGTGAGGGGACACAGCCAGGACAGCTGACCCCACAGATCAGAGGGGTTTTCCAGACCATATCATGCCATGATCAGCTTATAAAGCTGAGGCAAGAAGGAACTGGAAGATGATCAGGGTTATGCATTTGATTTCCCAAGTAACCATTACATGTGATGGATGCCAGCTTTCCTGGAGGTGGCTGAACACTGCCTAATGATTGGAAGCAGTGAATGATCCCTTGTTTTGCTCTGCTTGCGCACACAGGTTTTGCTTTACCTATTAAACTGTCTTATATCTCAAACCCATACACTTTCTCACTTTAACTCTTCCAATTCCCCATCCCACAAGGGAGGAATGAATGAGCAGACATGTGGTGCTTAGCTGCTGGCTGGGTTAAACCATGACATACCCTAAAGACAACTCTGTGCAATGACCTTTACCACTTTGATCTGCCTCGTCAAGTCTGTGTGCCTCCTCCAGCCACACCATGCAACTCTTTACTCCTACTCACCTACAGAAAGGGAGTCTGAAATCCCTCCTGAAAAGAGGTTCAGACTTCCACAACCTCCCACCACCATTCCATGGACAAAGGAGCCACATCCCGTCCCCAGGAGGTCCATGATCCTCCCCGCGGTCAGCCAAGCCCACAGCCCCTTGGCCAACACCACCCAGAGCTCAGCAGCTCACCTCTCCATGAAAAGTGGCAGCTGCTCCTGAAACACCTCATGAGTAGCCTGGACATCACGGGCACAGTATGACATCAGCTCCTGAAGGTAGAAGCAGGTGAGGGCAGGCAAAGCAGCACAGGGCAAGGCAGTGGGGCTGCGGGAGGATGGGGGGACATCACACCCCCACACACACCCAAAGAGCTTGCAAGAAAGGGCAGCAAAATGGAAAGTATCCCAGCAGCTGTTCCAGTCTCAGGCTCCTGTGCCCACTGGGTCATTGGGGTGGTGCCCGCACCTGGAAGTGGCTCCTGATGTCAGCCATGGATCCCTTCACAAAGAGCTCCCGTGCCTCCTTCTGCAGTGGCTCCCCCCCGACGTAGAGCGCGTGCACGTCTGCCAGGTTGTTGATGCTGCTGACGTGCACCCAGTCCCATGAGGTGATCTGCAAACATCAGGGAGCTCAGGTGCTGCAGAATGAGGACCAGCTGCAGCTAAGACTGGAAGGATGCTGGGGATGCTGCTGCTGTTTTAAAACAGAAGCACCTCCAGTACAAGGCCACCAAGATGCTGAAGGGAGTGGAGCATCTCCCTGCTGAGGAGAGGCTGACAGAGCTGGGGCTCTTTAGCCTGGAGGAGACTGAGGGGGGACCTCATCAATGTCTGTCAATATGTTAAGGGCAAGTGTAGGGAGGATGGAGCCAGACTCTGATGAGTGTCATCCAGTTATAGGATGAGAGGCAGTGGGACTAAGTTGGAGCACAAGAGGTTTAGGGGAAACACAAGAAAAACCTTTCTCACATTGAGGGTGACAGAGCCTGAAACAAGCTGCCCAGGGAGGTTGTGGAGTCTCCTTCTCTGGAGACATTCCAAACCCACCTGGATGCATTCCTGGGTGACTTGGTCTAGGTGATCCTGCTCTGGCAGGGGGATTGGACTAGATGATCTTCTAGGTCCTTTCCAACCCCTAACATTGTATGATTCTATGATCTGGAAGCTGCTGGGAGAGCTACACCCAGCAGAGCTGTTCCAACAGCTCCTACTCTGTTAGTACAGGAGCAGACAGCCCCATTAGAGGGCCAAAAGGTCCCCTGCCACCCACACCACTGCCAGTTCCTCTACTCACAGCTGGTCCCTCCGTTTTGCTGCACGTTTTCTTCATGTGCTCCCTGACCTGCTGCAGTCCCTTCCTCTTGCCGTGCTTGGCGGCCATCCAGAGGCTGCGCTGGAAGCCCGTCAGCCCCGAGATGGCCATGTGCATGCTCATGGTGTCCAGGAAACGCATCCGGGAGCCCTGGGACACACCAGGAGAGAGAAAAAAGATGGTCTGGGACATGCTGGAGAAGAAATGTGTCCCCAGATGTCCTGTACCCACCAGCAAGAGCCACTCTGTATTATAGATCTGCAAGTGATCTGTTCAGGCTGCTTTGCAGGCAAAGCTTTGCCTCTCAGCACCCCTCTTCTGGGGTCCAAGACCATCCTGTCAGCTGCTGAGAGGCTCCTGCCACACCGCCAGCTGCAACTGTGCAGCCTCCAAAAACCTTAGGGGGTACAAAAATACCTCCCTTTAAAGGAATCAAACCTCAACCTTTTCTTCAGGATGAGGTGAGCACAAACTGGGGCTGTCTGTGCACAAGAGCATCTGTCAAAAGAACCCTGGAAAACAGTGCAAACAAGCAACTAGGTAAAAAACTGCATCACGGACTACCTGAATGAGGTACTGCTCCTTGATGAATGCCCGGTCAAAAGCCACATTGTGCCCCACCACCACTCTCTCCAGCCAGTCCTGCTTGCTGGCACAGCTGGCACCTGCCGGGCTCTCCAGGGGAATGAGGTCGGCCAGGGTGAGGTGGCTGGACCAGGTGTATCGCTGCTCCAGCAGCCGCCTGCTGCACCAGGAGTACCTGTGGAGGACATGGAGCACACCACAGCTGTAAAAACAGAGTTGGGGCTCCCAGGACTAACAGCACTTTCTGAGATGTGGGGTGCTGAGCAGGATCCCACCAGTGGGAGGGAGGCGACAGACCCGGGGGGGTGCTGTGGTTAGTAACCAGGACACAACCCACACCCCACAGCCACACTTTGGGGCTTCACTGTGTTTTCCTCACAAGCCACATGGTGATTCACAGGAAGAGACTCCTCTCAGAACTGTCCCAATCTTTCCCCCCACCACTGCCACGGAGCCCACCATCACATCTCACCAGGCATGTGGCGACACTGCCACAGCCAGCGTTGGGCAGTGGCCATCAGCCACGCACACCTCCACGTCCAGCACCACCGCCCGCTCCTCGGGGAAATCAACGGCTTCTGCTCGCCCATCGGGGCCGTAGCGGGTCCAGCCCAGCTGCCATGCCCACTGCTGGGGCACAGGGGGCAGCTCGCACTGCAGCAGCTCATTGGCCGCCTCCAGGTAGGGCAAGCTCTGCTTCTGAGCCAGGAGGCGAAAATGCTCATCGATGTTGTCCCCATACATGCGGGGCAGCTGCAGGTTCACGTCGGGCAGCGTGGAGGTCTCCTTGCCCCACAGGTCATGGTGCTGCAGGTGCTTCACGCTCCTCTGGATCTCTGCCGTCGAGTACTGTACTTGGGCCCCCCGGAAGATCTGCTCGTGGAGCGTCCTGGACAGCATCTGGATGTTGAGGGGGTTCATGCGCCGCTGGCCCTTGGCCGGCTCCTGGCTGGGGCTCTCCGGCAGCGGGCGGCTGGCCGAGGAGCCGGAGGTGCATCGCCGAAGCTTGGTGCTGCGGGCAGCAGCACAGCCCCGCACCGATCTCCTCCAGACCAAGCACCTCATCCTCTCGCGCTGCCGGGGTGCTCCAGCACGGGCTGCTCCCTCCGGGCGGTCGGACCTGCAGGGAAAGAGCAACAGCGAGCGGTGAGCTCGGCACCGCTGCGGGAACGCACCGCCCGAGCTACCTCCAGCACCACACGGCCGGGGAAGGCCGGGCTGTCCGGCTTTGCTACATCCTCCCGCAGCCGTGCAAACACCCACCCCCGTCCCGCAGCCCTGCGCACCCTACACACGCACTTAACTCCCGCAGCCCTGCACACAGGTACGTACCCCGCAGTACAGCCCCCGTAACTTCATCAACCCCAGCCCCGCCACAGCCGTACATCCCCTAACCCCAGCGCACACGCTCCCCGCAGCCGAACGCTCCCCTCGGCAGACAAGCACATCGCCCTGCAGCCCCGCACACCGCCTCCATACGCACGGGCACGTCCCGCGTACTCACCCGCTCCTAGGGCGTACCGCGCGGGCCCGGCCCGCAGGGCGGATCCAAACCGGGACGCCCCGGGGGAGCTTCCGGCCGCGCTGACGTCCCGTCCCGTCCCGCCCCGTCCCGCCTCCCCGCTCCCACCCCCCCGCCGCACATAGTACGGTCCGCCAGCAGTAGGCTCAGTAGGACGCGCGGGAAAACGGTGCTGCAGGCGGCCGCGTGGCCTAATGGATAAGGCGTCTGACTTCGGATCAGAAGATTGCAGGTTCGAGTCCTGCCGCGGTCGGTGAGAGGCATCGGCCTTTTTTGTTCCCCCTGGGGGCGGCAGCCAGCGATGGCCCAGGGGTGCTGTTGTCCCCCACAGCGGGATCAGCGCACGCACGGATCGTGGTTTGATCGTCTTTTTAACTGGAGACGGGGGAAAAAAGCCGGAGGGGTGTCTGCGTGCGCGGAGCCTGAGCCATGGTGCGGATACCAGGGGCGGGGCAGGGCGGTGCCTAGCTCAGAGCAGTCCCGCAGCGAGGCGGCGGCCGGCACCGAGCCACCCTTGCTGTGCTTCCTCCTCTTCCCCATCCCGGGCTCCCGGGGAAGGTCAGGTCCCGAGATGGCACTGCTGACACCCCTCCTCCTGCCCCCCCTTCACCCTGCAGCCACCCCTGTGTGCCCGTCAGGTATCTATGGGGTACCCATCAGCAGAGTTTAACAGAAGCCAGGACGCCCACCCATACCCCAAAACCTCTCGCTTTCAAGTTCTAAGAGCTCAAGGGTGGCTTGGGAAGAGCTCTGGGGTCCAGGGTCCTCAACCTTGACCTTGGCATCGCGGGGTGCAGCGCCGAGCCGCCAGGTGTCGCTGCGTCCCCGCCTCTGCCCGCTTCCCACGGGGCCGGGGCCGTCGGGGCGCGGGGACCGCTCCGTGCCCATCCCGCGCCGCGCTCCCGCTGGGACACCGGGCAGGTGGTACCCGGCACTGTCACCCTCCCCCTCGCCCCTCCCGGCCCTTGTGGAACTCCAAACCTAGGGTGCGCCTCCCTCCTTTATCCTGCACCCCCGAGGGGAGAGAGCTGTGTGGGATGGGGGGGGGGGAGGTGGGGGTGTATCTGTGCCCCCTCCTCTCTGTAAAGGCAGCACCAGCACGGCGCTGATTTCTGCTGTTTTGAATGCATCCCACAGCCCCCTGGTGACCCTCAAAGTAGCTGCTCCCCTGCCCCCAGCCTGGAGTTCGATGGAAGGGAGGGTGGCTCTTCACCCTGTTCCACCAGCTGCAGAAGGTACCCGCTGCCTGAGCATGTCAGGATCCGGCAACACAGATGCCCGTGCTCAGCTCTTCACCCCATACAGGGAGCTTGAGGTTTTTCGGTCCTTCCTTCCGCGGGCGCGGCTGGGAGCTGGGGGTGCGCGGGGTGCGGAGGCGGCGGGGGGAGGGGGGTACTTCGGGGACACGGGTGCTCTGGGAGGGAGCGGGGTGCAAAGAAAGGAAGAGTTTTGGAACCCCCTGCTATGCCGTGGCTCTGTGAAAGACCTGTGTGCTAGGGACTTGTTCTCCCCTCTGATGCATTCTGTTAACATAGATCTCCTCTTACTTGGCGTCTTTAATCGACTTATTTTTATCGTGATCAAAAAAAAAAACCAAACCTACAAAATCCAATCCAAACGCGCCACACACACAAAAAAAATCCCTTCCCTCTTCAAGGGGGGGGAAAATATATATGTATATATATATTTCTTCTAGATATTATTCTCGCTGCTTTATTTCTGAAGCCCTCTCAGTCTCAGCGCTCTGGAAGGGTCGGTGACAACCCGCCCCGCTGCCTTGTCCGCAGGCAGGACCGGGCCGGGGCCGCCTGTACCTCGCTCGGGTGGGGGCAGCAGGTTCAGCATCTCTCTAAAAAAAAAATAACCACCACAAGAAAACCCGAAATAACCCCCCAAATCCGCTGTCTTAGCGATGTGTTTGTAATGCGTAAATCAGTATAACGTATGTGAGGTACTTTTTGGTTTTGGATTTTTTTTTCCCCTCTAGGCTCTTTGTTGTCTGCCTGTCGGAGAAGCATCCCTATCCCGGTACGTCCCGTCGGGGACCGGTACAGGCGGTGGGAGACGAGACTTCCCCTCCACACCCCTTAGAGATCCCTCTCCCCGCCGGTGTTGTCGGCCGGATAATGGGGCGGTGGGACTTTGTTTAACCCCGTTGCCCCCGGGGCCAGGGGTCAAGGGCTTCCTCTTCCCCCGGGGCACGACGGAGAGGCCGCCGGGCGCACCGGGGAGGACGGCGGTGGGGAGGGAACGGGCGGCGGCCGCTGCCCGTCCCTTCCTACAGTGACCCTCCCGGTGCGACCCGCGTGGGACCCCGTAAACCTTCATCTCCCACCGGCATCGAGAAGCTGAGGATGGCTCCGTGTGGGTGTTTTGGGGGAGCAGAGAGCGGCCAAACATCATCCCGGGGCGGGTGTGTTGTGCGTGTGTGCAGAGAAGCGGCCCCTGCCCTCCAGCATCGCCTGGCTCTGCCTTCCCCTCTCGGCTGGAGGAAGCCTGTTTTAACGGGGTACGTTTTTAACGGGGTTTTAATCCCCCTCAGCAGGCAGGGTTCTCTCAGCCGCCCCCCAGCTACCCGCCCCGGGAGCCAAGAAACGGGAGAAACGGGCAATTTTTATAGGTGACGTACAGTCTTACGTGGGAATCCGTGCCCAGCACAGCTCTTTCAGCTTTTTTCTTCTCCTGAAATAACCCTTCCCTGCAGCTCGTATCCCCCTTTTCAAGCTCTCACCCCCTTTTCCAGGCTGGGGTGGGGGGAAGGAGGGAGGGGGGAGCAAGGAAAAAAGAAACACAGTCCCCCACATCCCGCTATTCTCCTACTCGGGAGACGAGCCCCGGAGCTTCCAAAGTGAAAGATGGAGAGGGCGAGGTGGAGGGGTCGGGGGTGAGATGGGGGGTGTTGGGGAAGGGGGAGGACCCTCCTTTTCGGGTTTAAGGGAGAAGCGGCGAGGGAGGGAGGTTGGCGGCACAGCGTCCATGAGAGGTAAGTCCCCCTGCCCGCACCCGTGGTACCGGTGCCCGTGCGGTGCCGGCTCTGCGAGATGGGGGATTCTTTGGAGATGCAAAGGAGCCCGATCCTGGGGGGTTACCCAGGCCTGGAAGTGCCCCATCCCCACTCCAGGGCTCCTGCGGGGCCGGGGCTGCTCTGGCGGCTGCGGCTCGTGGGGAGAGCTGAGTGCCGTTGATCCCAAGCCGAGGGTTGCAGGCAGCCCCTGCTCCGCGCCTTGCCCGCTCCCTCGGGGCTGGATCGGGGTCCCCCCGGGCCAAGCAGCCCCCGGAGCCCGCTCCCAGCCCCCGGGGCTCCTCCCGTGTGTGTCTCAATTCGCTCAGGCTTGACTTGGCAATAAGCTCTCTCAATAGGGTGACAATAGAGCCCCGGTGGGACCCGAACAAAGAATTTGAAAGTAGTTAAATTGCAGGACACGTCCATCGCCTGGGTGCTTGAATTAAAAAAAAAAAAAAAAGAAAAAAAAAAAAAAAAAAAAAAAGAAAAAAAAATCGGAGAAAAGAAAAAGGAGAGAGACTTTTCTTTGGGCTGGTGAGAAAATGCTCAGGGTAAAAGTTGGTTTGGCGTCTTCATTTCAGCGACAATGGAGCAGAGCTAATTCAATAGGAAACGCGGGGATTTTTTAATGAAAAGACCGCCAGGGTTACACCGAAGTTAAGCTCTTGTGAATTAATTATTAGGGCAAATAAACTAGGGAGGGGGGGAGCGCTCGGGAGGGAGTGCTGCAATTTCTTAATATTCTCCTTTTCGTGTTTAACGACAATGCCATTAGGTTTTCGACTCTGGGTGAGCAAAAGGATTTCTTACACTCCCCGGGAAGAGAAGACGCGCTTCTTTTTTTCCCCTTTTTTTTTCTTTCTTTTTTTTTTTTTTTTTTTAATGATTTTAATTGCTTTTTAAAATAAAATACTACGGAATTTGGCAACGAGCTTTGGTTTCTGCTGGCGGTGGCATTTGGGTTTATATTTCCTTTCGTGGCAACTCGCAGATGCAAAAAGGAAAATAACGGGGGAATTTAAGAACACGAATGTAAAGGCGAGGCGGCGTGTTCGGCTGTTGCAGATCTCTTGGGCTCGATCGGTTTATTTTTTCCTACATAGAAAACCTGCCTGGGGAACCCTGTGTATTCATCGGGGCGACGAGAGACTCCCCAGAGTCGCTTCGGGGCACCGGTGGAGTGAATCGGAGATAAAAAATAGGAGCCGGGTTACACGCAGGAAGGAGAGGAGAGGTCGGAGGCGAAGTAAAGGTGTGCCCAGGAGGGTTTAGGGGTGATGGGGTTTGGGGTTTTGGTGGTTTGTGGGTTTTTTGGGGGGGGTCCCCTTGCTGTAAAGGCTGCAGACGATGCAAGATGGGTGTAATTCTGCAAACAAGATGAAGAAGATAGAAATGGAGGGGGAGCGGAGGAGGGAACCGCAGACGGTACCTGCCGTGCCCGCACCCCGCTTCTGGCTCGCTGCGGCTGTCGGGGTGAAGAGGTCCCGGGCTCGGCCTGGCCGTCGGTGCGGGGATGGGACGGCACGGTCCGGCACGGCCCCGCAGGGCTTCAGGAGGGACACACGCCTCCGGGGCCGGGACCGCAGCATGGGGGGTAGCCGGTGCCCGAGTTGTGCCCGATGGTGCAGGCGACCGGGCCGTGCCGGGCCGTGCCCGGGAGCCGTGGAGTTGTTCAGCATTTGGACAGCGGTGCGGGGCCGTGCCGGGCCGTGCGGAGCCGAGAGAACCGTGGGAGGAGGCTGGTGAGCTGCCCGGGGCAAGGGAGAGCAGGGGACTGATGCAGTCGCCGGGGGCGGGGGGCAGTGCGAACAACAGTGTCATAAAGGGAACTGGGACACCTACGAGGTGGGTCCCGGGCTGCAGGGGTGAGCAAACCCCTTTTCTTCCCCCGGAGAAATGCTCCCCGGGGCCGAGGGTAGAGCGGGGTGCCCAGCGAGATGCCCAGGTGAGCGGCGGTCGACCCGCGGGAGCAGGCGGTAAAGGGTCTCACCGGGGGGCTGGGGACGGGGCGGGGGGGGGAGGCCGGCCCGTCTCCCCCTCACAGCCCCATCCTCGGGGGGTAATTAAGGGGGTGAGGCGGCAGGGCTGCGCTTTCTGCTCGGCGAAGCCCGCCAGCCACCAACCCCCGCCGCCACCGCCACCGCCTTCCTCCCGTCCTCCTCCTCTCCCCCTCCCTCCCTCCCGCCTCCTCCCCTCCCCCTCTCCCTCCTCCTCCTCCTCCTCCTCTCCGCCATGGTTGGAGTGAATAGGAGGCTGCCGGGCTGACGTCAGTGCGGGCAGAGCCTGCCGGCGGCGGCAGCTCCTGGCCAGCAACCAGAGCCGGCACCGGCAGCAGCCGGGAAGAAGCACGGAGCCCGGGCAGAGCCGCCCCCGCCACCCCCGCCAGCCCGCACCCGGGGCTGGGGACCACTGCTCGCCCGGGGGGCAGCCCCTGCCCGCCCCTCTGCCCGCCCCGGAGGGGGGGAGGCCCCCGCCGCCCGCTTCGCCTGGGGACCGCCGTCCTCGGCACGGCAGCAAGAGTGAGTGTCGCGGCCGGGCATCGCCGCCTTGGCGGGGCGGCCCCGGGGAGGCGGGAGGGACTTTTCCCCCGGAGAGTGGCGGGAGGGGGGGGGACGACGGACACGACACCGTCTGCCGAGTGGGAGGAGGGAGGCAGGCAGGCAAGGAGGGAGGGAGGAAGGGAGGGGGGAGATGAAGTTGGGCCGATCCCCGCAGGGAAGTTGCCTCCAGGTGCCGGCACCACGCGGGACCGGGACTGTCCCGAGCCGCGCCCTGGCCCACCCGTGACGGAGGGACGCGGAGGACGTTGGGGGACGGGAATGCGTTTTGCTCCGGCAGCCTCCCTCTGGCTGCCCGGGACGTTGCAGATCGGCAGAGGGACCTGGGGAGGGCTGAGCCTCGACGGGGCGGCGGGGAGCTGGGGCTGGGCGCTTTCGGGGGGGCTGCCGAGGTGCCCCCAAAGGTCCTCGCTGGCCGGCCAAAGAGGCGGCGCTGGACAAAACGCCTAGAAGAGGCCGAGCCTGCCGGGATACGCAGGCTTTAGGCCGCGGGAGAAATTCCGGGCTCTCAGGGAATTTATTCCTCCTGGTGCAGCGGGGGCTGCTGCGGGGCCTCGTTTCGAGGGGAGGGGGTGAGGGGCCACTGGGACGCACCGCTCCCCTGCTCGGATTTACCGCCGAGGAGCAGCAGTACTGTCTATGCCCTGATCCACCACCGGCTTCTGATGATGGAGGATTTATTTTATTTTATTTTAGTTGCTCTATCTCTTTTACTAGCTTTATTTTTTTATTATTATTATATTTTTTTGCCTTTTCCTTTTTTTCTCTCATTCATTTTTTCCCTTCTTCTCCCTCCCTTCACACGAATGCTTATTTCCTTGGGGTTTTGTGTTGTGTTTGTTGTTTTTGTTTTTGTTTTGTTTTGTTTTGTTTTCCCGTATCTCCCTGGAAGTGAAACGTATTTTAGGCCTCAACCTTAAGGAAACCCGAATCATAGCAGTGCAGGTGGCCCGAGAGCCTGCACCTGGCCGGATCCCCTCGACGTGTCTCCACCCCCGACCCCCGGTCGGGCAAAGCCTCGCCCCGCCGAGCAAGGAGGGGCCGTGACCGGCCCCGTCTGGGTGCCGGCCCCAAGAAAAAAGAGCAGCCGGGGGCTGGGACGCCGCTGCTTTGCCTTTTCAGTGCCGGGGCTTGCTCAGGGGCGGCTTTTAATTGCTAAACAAAGCGACGCGTTTTCTTCACGCCCGTCGGGAGCTGCCGCTTCTGGGCAAAGCCCCGACTGTGGGAGGAAAAAGAAGGGAGAAAAAAAAAATTAAATCTCAAACCAAAAATTAAGAGAAGATGCAGCTCGAGGCTGCGAGGCGCGGGGGGTTACTCCAGGTTGTCTAAAAATAACTTCTCCTAATTAAAGAAAAGTGACGTCAGACGTGCAGGACGTAGAAGAGGGGAAGGCAGAGGACTCGTTACAGGGCGATCACGTTAAGTAATTCAGGGGCGGCCCGGTGACCGGGCTCTTCCGAGGCAGCCCGCCCTACCCGGCGCCGGGGTCAGCCGCGGAGGGAGCGGGCAGCGGGGCCGTGCCACCTGCGGGCGGGCATAAAAGGTCCGCGGGCGCGGCGGGACTGGCAGGCGGTGCAGCACCATGGCCAGAGCCGCGCCGGCACCGCCGCCCATCCCCGTCCCGTCGGACCGCCCGCAGCCGCGGGTTTTTTTCTCCCGTGGGTGCGTGCAGACGAAGGACGGTCTCACGGTCCCCGTGGGAGGCCCAGGTGACGCAGGAATCGGGCTGCCTCCGGGCTCTGCCCGTTGCGGCCGCCGGAGCCCGGGCAGCGCCCGCCGATGCTTCCCCAGGCTGCTGGCTGGTGATTTGAGCTGTGCCAAGGAGCCATTTTGTACATATCCTGCTTTAAAAAATATATATATTTTTAAATCCCAAACAAATCCAACCCCCCCCCCCCCAAAAAAAACCCCCAAAACAAAACAAAACAAAATAAGAACATTTTTTTTAAAGCCTTAAAAATCGCCCGATTACCCCAAGCGCAGGGTGCAATTTTCTCCCAGGTACTGGGGTTCTGTCAGCACGGAGCAGGTCGAGGCGACGGCTCCGAGCGGAGCAAGGCATAACCGAAAAGGAGCAAGGGAAATAAAAAATACTGTATTTATCTCTGCCAAGAAAATCTCCTCCTTTACCCGGCAGACCGAGGAGACCCCGTCCCCAGCCCCAGCAGCTCGGCGAGGTGCGGTGCTTCATCCGCAGCATCTCCCTCCGAGCAACACGGCGGCCCGGGGGGCTCGGCACGGCGGGCAGCAGACTTCGCACGGCGGCAGCCGGGCAGAGATGAGACTTGGCAGGGCTGGTTCTGCCCGCCTGGGCCTCTTCCCTGCTGCCGCAAGGCCGGCGGAGCCGGAGCGGAGCTTCATCGCTGCCGGACCGGCCTCGGGAACGGGGCAGGCTGCCCGCGGCCCCCCACGCTGCTCCCCGTCGCCAGGGCCCCGCGGTGAGTAACGGGGCCTCCCCCGGTGTGGGGGAAACTGAAGCCGGGCCGTGGCTCAGCGAGCCCACGTTGTCCCCGTGTCCCTCGGTATCGCCGTTCCGCACCTCCGGGCTGCCCCGTGGAGGCGGCGGGGCGGGCTGGAGCCTTCCCCAGCCGGGGAGCGCACCGGTGGCGATCACCCTAAAAGCGACAGCGATAAATCAGGAGAAAATCCAGGACCAGAAAATTAAGGAGAGCCAATTCGTGGCAATTTTCGCCCTCCCACTCTCTGGGGCAGAATAAAATAAACCTCAACCAAACCACCTCCCGAACGTCTCCGGGCCGCGGGGGAGACACCGAGGGGCTTGGGGACGGAGCAAAGATTTCTCCCCACCTTGCCCAGCCCTGTCGGGGCGGCCGGAGCACCCCCGGGCCCGTTTCTCGTTAGGCAGGAGGCAGAAGGGAACCGGCGGTTCCCAGGAGCCAGGCAGGGCGCCCGGGCTCGCCTGAGCGCCGGGAGCAGCGGGGTTGGCAGCGCTGATCCTGCAGCTTTTAGCCTAATTGAGCTTGTAGATTTTATTTATTTTATTATTTTTTATTTATTTATGTTGAATTTATTTTATTTTATTTTTATTAAGGGGATGGCGGGAAGGGGGGAGGCGAGGAGAGGAAGAAATAAATAACCCGAGCGAAGCTCGCCGGGAGCCGGCGGGAGCTGTTGGCTGCACTCAGCCGCAGCTGCTCCCGCCGAGATCTCTTCGTTTAGCGGATCCCTCGTTCTGCAGCAGGTCACATTTTACTCTCGCCTCGGATTTAAAGGAAGGCAATGTCTAGAAGCGACGAGGGGTGACAATTTTATTTTTTTAATCTTTTTTTTTTTAATGTGGATGAGGTCAGATAAGCACCCCAGATAATCATATTTGCCTCCTGGCATTTTATTATTATTACCGTTGTTGTTATTCTTTGTACGTGCTGGATTCGCTGCTACACACATATCGCATTAAGAACCTGTGTGGGAAATAGCATAACCTGGGAGGGAAATAATTAAAATCAGGGGGCAGAGAGGATCGGGGCGGGATCGCGGGTGCGTCCCCAGCCCCTTGGTGCGTGTCAGGACGGGCGGGTGCCGCGTCTGGCTGCGGGCACAGGGGCCCTTCGGGCTGTCCCTGGATGCAGAAGCCGGACGGGGTGGGCGTTGCTGGGGTCGGGGGGGTAGAAGGTGTGAGGGGGGTGCTCTGGATGGAGGGCATGGTGGGAGGGACTGGGAAAAGGCAGAAAGAAAGGTGTCGGGAAAAGGGAAGGAAAATGGAGGGAAATGGACAAGGCGTGGAAAAAGGAAAGGCCGGGGAAAGGGAGAGAGCAAAGGGAAAGAGAGGAAGGGAAGAGGGAAAATGCATCAGCGGAAGGGAGAGGGAAAAGGAAGAGTGGACGGGGAAGGAGGGGAGTGCCGAGGACAGAGAAAAGCAAGTTAGCTGCAGGTGGGTCCCCCGTCGCCGGGCTGTGCAAGGCTGCTGGCCTCCTCTCCCTCCTCGCTGCGGGAGATACCGCGGGGGCATTGCGGGGCGGGAGGCAGCAGGAAGGCAGAACGACCCTCGGCGCAGCCCCTCCAACACAGGCCGAGAGGCGAGGCACGGCGAACAGAGGGGGGGCCGTTGCCGGGGCGCGGCAAGGGGGGCCGGTCCCGCCCGGTGCCCTGATGTACCGGTCCGCCCCGTCCCGCCCGCCCGCCCCGTCCAGCAGCCGGTCGGGCCGGGGCTGGAAAGCGCGGGAAAGAGGGCGCTGATTTAAATGTGGGCCCGGGGATTGGCTGTGAGCAGCGTGACGTCACTTCCCAAAGGGGGCGATTACCATGCGAGGGGAGTAGAAGTTGGGCAGCGGGGCGGGAGCGCGAGTGCCGCTCTCCCGGGCCGGTACTGGGCACAGCACAGCAAGGCACGCCACTGCACTGCACTGCACTGCACTGCACGGCATTACAGGGTACCGTACCATACTGCACGGCACGGCGCAACCCCATGAAGCCCCGCTCGGCTTGCCACAGCTCGGTACGGCTTGGTTCGGCGCCCTGCAGCCCGCCCCAAGCTCCCGCGGCAGCCCCGCAGCCGAGCGTGCGCCCGTGGCTCAGCCTCGGCGCGTCCTCTCCGCCTCGTATTTATCTTTTTTTTTTTTTTCTCTATTTCCTTT
>VYZU01086140.1:0-15938 GCA_013401355.1 Ceyx cyanopectus | reverse complement strand
TTTTTTTTTTTTTTTTTTTTTTTTTTTTTTTTTTTTTATGTGTCTGTGTGTGGTTCCCGGTGGCAGCTGCCGGCCGCCCTGCCCCGGCCGTGCCCGCACCCTGGAGCGGACGGACGGATGGACGGATGGCCGGCATCCCCGACGGAGGGATGTTTCTGTCTTTGGTTATCTAGCTGTATGAGTGTTGTGGAGCCATCATAAAGCTAGATAACCGAAAGTAGAAATGACTTCCAGACCTGCTTGCCCGGGGGAAGCGGCCGCACCAAGACCGGCGGCACAGGGACGACCCGACCCGCCGCCCTCAGGGCTCCAGGTAAGGGCTGCGGCTCCGTGACTTCCCCGTCGGGCTACTCCAGGCAACGGGTAGCGGCAGCTCAGGGCTCCGCGAAGCAGGAGGGAGGGCCAGGGAGAGGGATGCGAGCCCTGCGTGAGTGCTTTCATTGCCAATGAAATCCGGGGTGTAACACTCCGTTAAATGCACCTCGAAATTCACTCCTGGGCTGCGGAGTGTCGTGGCTCTGGGATGATGGAGGGCGAAAGTGCCCTCCCCAAATAAATCCCCCCCCCCCATCCCAGTTTGTGAGTGAGACCTCAAAAAAAAAAAACACCGTCTTTTGGATGAAACCCCTTTTCTCCTCTCTCCCTTCCTCTCTTTATTTTTTCGGCTTTGGGTTTGATCCTGGCCTCACTTCGAAGGTCAAGTTGGTGATAATGTGAACACTTCTCTGGTCCGGTGGCTTTTGTCCGTAGTTGGGGTGGGGGGATGTCTCCGGGGAGGGGGATGCCCAGGGAAGGGGTCCTTCTGCTGGGTGCACCCCTCCACCGTGCAGCCGCCCGGCCCTTTTGGGAGCCGAGGTGTTGGCGAGGCACAAAGCCTCCCTCAGCTCCGCTGCAAACCTGAGAAGTTGAAACATAATATGTATTACAATGTCTGGCAAATAATAAAAAAAAAAAAAAAGAAAAAAAAAAAAGAAAAAAGAAAAAAAGAAATTGGAAAATCTGCATTCCGTTCCCATGGCGACACAAAGCACCGCGCTCTTCGCGGAGCCTTCCCGGCACGTTTTCCCAGTTGGCATGGGGCGAACTCCCCAGGCTGGGTCCAGGGTCCCCCGGGCCACCCCCCCGGCACCCAGAGGCAGGGCGTGGGGCACTGCCGCCAGCCCCTCACCCGGCAGTGACGATTCTCATCCCACAGGGATGATCTCCATGCTGCCAGGAACGCACCCACGCGGGCCGTGACAGCTCCCGGGGCGGGGAGAACTACAGAGGGAAAAGCTTCCCGTGGCTGGGGTTGCGAGTGGGCTGTATGTCATCCCTCTGCCCCCAGGAGATATGCAGGAGATGGGGAAGGGTGGGAAAGATGCTGCCGCACACACCACTCGGAGACACGGAGCGTGGGTACCCTGCTCCGTCCTTTTCTCCGTAGCTGGGCATCCCTGGCCGAAGGGAGAGGGTTGCAGCACAGGGCTGAGCCCCCCCACCCACGGGCGGAGGAGGGAGCCCCACACACCTCGGCAGCAGGTTTTCCACCTTCCCTTGCACGGGGTAATGGCGTCAGACACCACGTAGGCCCACCAAGCTAAATATGCCTGTGCACCCTTCCAGGGCCAGCAAAGCACCGCCGTAACCACAGTAAGGAAAAAGGATCTCAGCCTGAATTTGGCTTTACCGTGAGAAAGAAAAGTTCTGAGGAGCTGTTGTTATTGTATATTCTAATGAGAAGTCATTGGAGAAATTAAAAAGGGCAGAGAAAGACGAAGACGCCAGCACTAATTCTGCAGGAAGCCTCCCAGGGAAAAGGCTGTGTGAGTGTGAACGCTGAAAAGCATGAAGGCCTGGAATTAGACTATCATTTAGAAAGCGTTACTAATCCGAAGTTACAGCAGTAATTCCATGATTTGCTGGGTCCCACACGCAGCGCCAGAATTAAAGATACGGATTTTCTAGAAATGTAACTCAACTGTGGCACCGAGTCTCGGCGAGATCCGAATGAATCATTCATTCCAAAGGCAGCGAAAGACGTGTCATTAAGAACCAACCTCCTTCTCTCCAGCCCATCTGGAATATGTATGCTCGATGCAATCCCAGAAATTGTGGAAGAGATCGGAGGTGGGGAGGAGGGAATGTAGCCCTTTCCCTCCTTTATTATGTTGGCTATTTTTAAGAAATAATTTTCCAATTATTTCCACAATATTGTGAGTGGCACTCAGTTATATTTTTTATTTTTTTCCCCCCCTTCTGTACATTAGCATCAAATCAGGTGCAAACGGTTTCGGTGGAGATGCTTTAAAACTAGACTGAACAAAGCAGGAGGGAACTGAGCAAGGTGGTTGATGAATGCATTTATTCCGGAGTAATGATTTGATGGGGGATGGAGGAAAGAAACATTCAAATTCCTAATGAATATAATTCAGGAGGAATCATTCGACCAGCGTGTTAGAGAAAATCTGGTTGGTGGGAGTATTTCTGCACTGCCAGAACCCAGGAGGTATTTCTGTCCCTGGCTTTTGTAATTGCAAAAGGTGAAAATACAAAAAGAAGGTCTGAGGAAAAAAAATAAAATATACACACATATAATAAATGTCTTTGTGTGTGTGTATATAAATACATATATATATATATAATTTTATGAAATAAAATGGAAATGTGGAAATCCGTGTCTACATGTCCTCTTACAAAGGGTTGAGGCAAGATTTTTCACCTTGCTATTCGATCAGCTGGTCAGAAACCACCTTTGACTCTTCTATTTTTTTTCCTCCCTAAAATCACCTGGTCTGAGTGGATTTTTCAGGTATTTTTTCAGGTTGTGGGCTTAGTTCGCATATCCCAGATTGTTTGCCCCCAAAGAGGATTGAGACAGGGACTGAAGCAATTTGGCCTTTAGTTTCCAGGAGAGAGACACCTCAGTTGATTATTTTACTGGTGCTTAAATTCTTAATTTTTGCCCCCATTGTCAGCATGAATCTATGGGTATTTTGGAGAGACTTGGAGGTGACCCCTCCTCAATTAACAAGAGAGGTGGCAGTGAGTG
Source organism: Ceyx cyanopectus (assembly GCA_013401355.1). Lineage (NCBI taxonomy): Eukaryota > Metazoa > Chordata > Aves > Coraciiformes > Alcedinidae > Ceyx > Ceyx cyanopectus. Next base: position 12,907 of record VYZU01086140.1, on the reverse strand, counting down.
ATGTGTGGCAGTGGTACAAGCATCCCCCGTTTGTGTCTGCGTGGGTGGGGGGCAAGGAGGTGGAGAACACCCCCCTAGTAAATCCCTGCTTGTGAAATACCCACTGTTTTTAGGAAGTCCCTGGCTGTCAACCATCAGGTCTCTGCTTTATGTCTGGTTTGTTTGCTTTTTTTTTGTTGGTTGGTTGTATTTTTTTTGTGTGTGTTTTGGTTTTGATTTTTTTTTTTAAGTGCTGTAGTGGAAGGAGAGTCCACAAAGATCTATTTTTGGGCCAGGGATGGATTTTTGGCCACAAATGGGTCCTTTAGTGGCTTAGCCCTTTGCCCTGTTTGGGTAGCTGTTGGCTTCAGATGGATCTTTTCCCTTGCACAGCCCAAACCCAGAAGGGAGGGTGTCTTTTTTTTTGGCTTTGCTGGAGGAGAGCCCAGGTCCTGGCACTCCTGGTCTTCACTGGTGGCTCTCTCTTCTTGGTGGGACTCTCCCAGCAGCGTGATGGGATTCAGTGTAGGCCAGACATGAGTGAGGTTTCTGGAGCTGGGCCACAATGTCTTTGTTCTTAAGGCAGAGCTGAGAATGGGCAGAGGCAGCCAGAAATGGAAGAATCGTTGTGTGCCGTTGGGGGGTAAATGGAAAATACCATTTGCGGGTTTCACCCCAGGGAAATGATGCCCTGAGACACCATGTGCTCCAACTCCTTATTTCCCATCTTTTCCTAAAACTTGGCCACTCTGCAGCGACTGTGGCTCGAGGCACGAGGTGAAGGGGCTTTGTACCAAACCTGAGAGGGCTCAGGGGTAGGTGGAGAAAGGGTCGTTGGGTCCCTGCCATTCGATGGAGCCGCCTCAGGAGCCGGGCTGTGCTCGCCCTCCCGCTCGGTTCTGGATGAAATCCCATCAATGGGCATTTTTTGCAGAATCGCCTGGCAATGGCGGGTTCGACGCTTGAGGCCGAGCTTGGCCATTTCTTTTGTCTCTCTTGGCTCCCACCCCCTTCCCCGCACCCCAGAAACGGGCGGACGTTGCCTCCCTTTACCTGCAGCTCTGCCCTGGCTTTGTCTGGGTTGCCAGAGAAAGGGCAGAGCTCAGGGAGGGCTCGGAGGGCTCATCATGCCTGTGGGTGGGTGTCGCACCGTGTGCTGGGAACGCGCTTTCTCACGGCTGGCTGGAGGGAAGGTGCTAATTTGGCACCGTGCAGGTGATGGGAATTTCTCTCAGCCACGAGCACCGAGGTGCCAGCGCCTGGCACGTGGCCGTGCATGTAAGCTGGTGGTGGTGTGGGTACCGAGTGTCACCCCTGCCACCGGCACCGCCGCATCACGGCCCCTCCATCGCCCTGAGCCTGTCGCAGGCCTTGGGAGCTTTGAGTGCAAGATGGCTGCACGGCCGCCTGTGCTGCCTTCCCTGACACGTGACGTCGGGAGGTGCCTTTTCCAGGCTAGGGGTTTTATGCCCACGATCCTGGTCACCTAGGGGAGGAATTTCTCAAGAGCCCATCTGGAAAAACATCATCTGGGGCTGGTCACTCTCTGTCCATCCCTCCCTGTGCACGTGCTTGGGACCAGAGGTTGTGCTGGTACGAGGCTGAGCCATCCCGCTGCCCACTGCTGGGCTCCCAGCATCCATAGGGTCGGGAGAGGGCTCTGGCTTTTGAGTTTTCAGGTGCCGTCTAATATTTATTCAGGGGCTCAGGTTTGGTTAGGAGCGTTTGCCTCAAAAGCTCAGGAGTGGGGGTAAAAAAAGAAAATGGGGGGGAGCAAAAGAACACAATCTCCGGCAGTTAGCTGTCTCTTGGAAACTCAGCTTGCTGTTCCTATAGAGGCTTTCTCTTTTCCTTCACCCTGGTCTGGCCTTAAGTACCACTTTAAGTGGGCTTTGCTCATTCACATCCAGGCTCCTTAGAGCAATTGAGCCCGCGGGGGTTTGAAAAGAAGGGACAGTCCTTCAATGGCAGGACCTTGGGCCAGGCTAATTGGTTTTGGTTCAAGGGGATACTGGATTTGTGAAAAGCCCAAAGACATCTTTCCCACGCCAAATCCCGGCTCTTCAGAGGGGGAAGTGAGGGTTGCCGGGTGGGGAAAGGAGCTGAAAGAAAGATGGTTTAGTTGAGGAACCTTCATAACGACCCGGACACCCACTGGCCTCGGCAGGGATGGGTGCAGCAGGGGGCTGCGCCCAGGGTGGCACGGCAGCAGGGGGATGGGGTCCCTCCTCCTTGGAGCAGGTGGACAGCAGTGGCTGGCTCCCAGTGGCACGCTGCCGGCAGTAGCCTGGTTTCATTAAAACTAGGGTTTTTTTTCTGTGCATGCCAGGCTCCCGTGGAGATGCCGAGAGCAAAGGAAGGATGGGACTTGGGTCCAGAAACCAAATAGCTTCTGTGTACTCGTGTGTGCAGCCGAGGGGGGGAATTTGCTGAGGTCTCTTGTATCTCATTTTGATTTAGGAATTTATTTATTTCTAAACACTGACTCTCTATGGCACCATTCCAGCAGTCCCACGACCTTTACTCTCCCCAATCCATAAAAATCACTTAATTATTAGGCCAAAAATCTAGGCTTGGAAACAAAGCCAGCTTATGGGACCATCATTTCTTGATATATTTCCTGAGAGGACATATTTCTGGGCACCTTCAGAGCAGAGCACACAGCTTGTTGGATATGAGATATCAAGGCATTATTTATTGAGGAAGTCTTCACACTCCCTCATCTGTTATAATTAACTGATGACATTTTTTCTTAGGTTCAAAATATGGTGAAAAAGTATAATTAGCACGAAGCTGAGGCACTGCATTAAAATGTCTCCTATAGTTAATGTAGGATAGTCATGCTATTTATTATAGGAGGAGCTGGCTCTGACCTCTGTGTTGCCTAACACTTTTTATTGTAAAGATTCTTGAACTTTTTTTTTCTTTTTGAGCACCTCTGACACTCCCATTGTTTGCTGCAGGCCCTTGAAATTCGGCCGGGGAAAGCTCTTCGGCTCAAGAAATGCCTATTCTTTGTCCCTTAAATTCCTTTCAGGTTTAGCTGAATTATGAATTGTTCGGAATCACAGTTTCCCTTTGGTTGCCTCTTGGGGGGAAAAAAAAAATACAAAATTTATTGTTTCCCTGGAATAATAATAACAGGCCACGAATAGGGTGAAGCCCTGGACTCCCACCACTGTATTGCAGAGCTCTGGGCCAACCAGAGAAGGTGGTTACGTTGCGGCCAACTCCACAACCCCCTTCCACCTCCAGCTCCTATTCTTCCAGCATGGCCCCATCTCTCGGCAGAAAACTCCTCTGGGTCTTAACGCCAGAAGGAAAAAACTGCTAAGGGGGTGTGGGTACGTTGGTCTGGGCACTGCCAGCCCCAGAGGTCCCCGTTCCCCGCTGGCCCCGGGAGAGCCGCCTTCTGCCGCTGCCAGATAACATTAGTCCCGTGTTTCATAGTGGCAGAAATCTGTGCCGAGGCTCGGGGCTTGAAATTGCTCTGCCCACACAGGACGAAGGAAGGGATGGGTGAGGGGTGGAGGGAGGAGAATTTGTTACACTTGCCTACAATTGTTTTTCTTTTTGCTTATATAAACAATCTATTATTTATTAGCTATAAATAATGCATTTTTCTGTATGTTTAGAATGCACGTGATTTCTGTATATTAAAAATGTACATGGTTGAAGGCACCAAAGCAAGCGCTGGCAAGTCGGGTGGTACCTGATTTCAGTTTGACCATGAGATGTTAACTCGGCCTCTCCCTGCCCATGCCCTCGCAATACTGTAATGACATGGTCACATCCTATTTTTAGCTCGCCCCCTCTTTCCCTGGCCAGGGTGGCTGCACAGCGAGGTGGAATTAAGGTTGCATGGACAGTCATAAATTGGACGCTTCCTAACTTTGAAGTGCTTGACCACACAATCTAAACGAGGGCTCTTCAAGGCTGTATTTCTGCATGTGGCATTAACTGGTCGGGGATGACAAATACAGGGGTAGAGAAGCCATAGAGCAGAAAAGACCTATCAGACTATTGAAAGCGCTTGTTTGAATAGATGGGGGAGTCAACAGAGCCTACACTTGATCTGAGCTAAATGGCCAAGAAGATGTCTCCAAGCTGAGAGGGGGAAGCCTTTGTTCCTTCAGCCCCAGACTTGATGTTTTCTATGCCTTTGGCTTTGCCTTGTTCACTCCTAGGGAGGTTTGGGCTCATGCTCCTGAGGAACCTTCAGTTTGCCTAGTGAATCTGACTGTTTGTGAGAGTGAGGGTGTCCCTAGGAAGGTGCACACGCGTGCACACTCCCATCTTCACACCAGCAGATGTGTGCTACTAGCTTGCAGATACTTGCTGATTGGCATCCTTGCCTTGCCTTGCACACTCCCTCTTTCCAGTGTCACTAACAGGAGCCATTGCACACGTTGGAGGGAAAGGAGAGGACTTTGTGTATTACAGAGGAGATCTAATCTCCTTTTTTAACTGCTGGAAGAATTACTTTGGAGGTGATTACATGCAATACAAATTCCTCTGTGCTTGAAATGATTTCTTTTTTTGGCGTTGTTGTTTTCTTTTTTTCCTTTGTTTACTGGGGGGTTTCTCCATTCTGGCTTTCAGTAAGACATTTGGCTGTCTGCTTTCTAGCGAAGCAGGCTCTGGTTAAGCAAATTTGTCTGAGGAAGCAAGCAGTCTTTTGTTTTACTTTCCTGGGTGTAATGCAGCCATAGCCCCTGGCACATACCTTGTGCTGATACTGGAGCATTTTCACCCGGTCAGCAACGGGTTATAATTATTTGACCCAGCATTTTTTCCTTGTGGACTCCTGGAGCCTGATACCTGCCTGGGGCTGTTCGTGCATCAGCACAGGTATCCAAGTGTTCTACGTCTGGGTTTCCATCGTGTGGGTTTGGGCTTGTGCTTCACAAGCATCTCTTCCATAACTTTCCCCCTCTCTCCTGCATCTCAGCTCACCAAAGGGCCTGTCTATCTGGATGCAGGCAATAAACATCTGTTCTCACCCTGACTTCTGTTAATGAGATAGAGACAGGTAAGCATCACACATACCAACTTTTCTGCTCTCAGCAACATCAAGGAGATGGTGACAAGCTATTAATGGAAAGTGATGGTCTGGGTGCTAATTAGTGCTTCCTTTTCAACTTTTACCTACATGTCTGCCGAGATGCCCGTCCCAGCCTCTCCCTTTCCTTGCATCCCTTTGTTTCTAGCGTGTTCCTTGTTCACTACACACAACCCATGGCGAAGAGGCTTCTCTTTATTTTCTCCCTACCAATCCCTTTCTGCATCTCCTCATTCCCTTTTTGTGCCCCTTTCCCCTGGGTAATTACTACCCGCACCCTCATTCTCCTCTGGTTGTTCCCAGCAAAGAATCAGCACAATATTGTAGCAGGATCTGAGAGCTCAGGGATGGGGAACATGATGTTGGTCAGGAGTTTCTTGTCTCCATCTCCAGGTAGCAGTATTCACTTGTGGCACTGCTGCACAAGGCTCAAATTACCCCGGGGATGTGAGGTCAGAGACCCGTCCCCTCTTCCTGCAGGTAATGCTGTAGGGAGGCTCCCAGCAGCTCACAGGTCTTGGTCATGGAGCAATTAGTATTTAAAGCAGATCCTCTGGTGATGCCCAGAGACCAAGTAGGATGAACCTCTGTGGTATGAGCCTGCAGGAGATGACAGGTCTTGCTCCAGAGAGCTTGTGGTCTAAAGGCCTAATGATTTTGCTGTCTACCAGACCCCAGCAATGGCTGGGTTTTGAGATCCAACCCAGTTTATGCTGCTTCAGCAACATGATGCCTGGTCTCAGCTTGGTGCCCCATCCCTCCCATTTTTCTTTCTCCTGGTCCCTGGGCTCTGCCTCTTCCCCAGGGACCCTAATCGTACCCTCCTCACCTATTTTACATGGGCTGTGGGTTTCTTGCTGCCAGGCTTGCGTCCCAAGGAGCTGCCTAATCTGCCCCTGTCATTCCCAGTCACAGGCTCTGCACACACCGTAGCTTTACAGGGAACGCTCGCAGGGCAGTGGGAAAGAGGCAGCCATGGTTTGCACATTAGCTAATTAATTTTCATGACTGAACGATGCTGCCTGGTCTCTTGTTTATACTCCTCGCCGCTCCCTTTCTCCCCCCTCCTCGCTGACACACACACAAGACGACACATCTCGTACAAACGTCAGCATCCTTCCACAGCCTTGAGACGCGGGCGGTTATTCTGTTGGCTTGTCAAAGGCGGGTTTCCCTGCTTCATGGTACACAGGGGCCCCCTGTTTCACATTTGCTGATTCTTATTAGACCCAGCGCGCCAAGGCCCTGTCTCTCCCCGCAAAGCAACGCGCCGCATCCCATCCATAAATCCAACCCTGGAACAAAGCCTCCTCTACCCTGCCCCATATTTCTACCCAGCCTGCCCGCTTTCCCCTCTCTCTCTCTCTCTCTCTCTCTCTCTCTCTCTCTCCCCCTCTCCCATGCTGAAGGTTTCCTAGTGCCAGGGAGATATGATAATTCTTGTGAAGAGAGCATGAAATGCCTCTGCTCTTTGTGTCTGTTTAATTCAATGAGAATCCCAGCCCCAGATGTCATGAATGGTGGGCTTTGTGCTGGCCCTTCCTAAGCCCTAACCGCCAGCCCTGCTCTCTGTCTTTCTTGTTTCCCACCACTGGATACTGATTAACAAACTAAATTATTTTTCCTCCCTAATGATGTTTTCCCACTTTGCCCACCAGGCTGGAAGAAGCCACGGGGAGGAAAGAGTTTGTGCAAAGGATGAGATAGCCAGGGAGAAAATTAAAGAGACAGTGTTGCTCTCTGGGCTCTGGCAACACAGGTCTGCTCAGCTTTATTTCCTTATTAGAGAATGGGGTCGTGTCTGGCTGTATGTTATGGGGCTGTGTGTATTTCAGCCAAGGGGATGGGCTTGAAAGCATCTGCCCAAGGTATGCTCTGAAGCATGCCAAAGTCCGTAACTCACCCGCAGTTGTGTGTGCGAGTTTGTACAGTCCCAAATTTAAGGTCTCTTTTCCAGCCATGAGTGACATGTGGTAATTACTTGACATCCGTCCATGGTTATGGGAGCCTCTTTCTAATTGAGACAAATTCTCTTTTCCTTAATCAGACATGACTGCGAGTTCGCGGAGTGGGATGCCTTGGGAAGGGCTGGGATGTCTCCACCTGAGCAAGGAGCGGTGAGTCCCTGGGATTCTTGCTGAAGGATCGAGTCCAACTCATGCATGGGAGACCAGCTCTTTTACCTGATCCCTCCCTCCTGCAGCCAAATTTCCCAGCCAGGCTTTTGAAATGCGTCCAGTTGTTAGCTGCTGCTAGAGAAGGCCAGCAGTGATAATCCAGGGAGCCTGGATGGAGCTGGAAGCAGGTGGCCCAGGCAGGTCCTTGCAAAGCCACCTGCTTCCTGGAGCCCAGCAGTGCCTCCTTGCTGGATACCAGTGAAGCTGTGTCCAGCAGATACCCTCCTGGAGCAGAAAAAAGAGGATGGGTGTCAACCTTCCAAGTATAAAAGGTGGTGGGGAGGGAGAGAGCCTTTCAACAACAACCTGGGGGTCTGAATTGTGCAGTTGGAAGTCATTGAGAGGGGAGTTGGCTTGGCTTTTGGTTGGTTTTATGGTGTTATTTTTGTATATATATATAAAAAACCCAAACAACAGAATAGCCCTGGGGCTTGCAGTGTGGTTTCCTCTCAGCTGGGATGAGGGCAGGGGCAGGCAGCAGCAGGGTGTGCTCAGGGAGTGTATGTGATGGTGCAGGGCTTAGGCCTGTAGTTATCAAACCTTGTGAGAGCTCAGCTCAGAGAGGGCCAGACCTTTCCCAGTGCAGTGCAGGGCTGCTTGTGCAGACTCCACTCTCCTCAGAGCCACGACAGTGCTACAGCACCCAGCCATGGTTCCCCCTTTCCACAGCTTACACTGAAAAGGGGAATAAAGAGAGAAAAGGGCATTGCTTGTCTGCACCCACTGAGCCCCTACAAGCACACCCAGCAAAGTCCCTCCTCGCGTACGGCCTTTGCTTGCCACCACAGTCACATCTGACCCTTATTACTTCTGCAAGGTAGAACAAGGCAGGAAAAATGGCTGTGCAGTGAGTTTCCTCATGCGCCAGGATTTATTAAGAACAATAGGGGAAATCAATCCATCTATGTAGAATACATCGCAGGCTGCAATGGGATAAAGCATTTATTCCGCTCTTGAAGGGTAGAGCTATAACTCATGGGAGGCAAAACCCTTAGTGCTCTGGAGTCCCTTCTCTTCATGTGTGCAAAGAAATGCTTTAGCCCATGGCAACCCACCCGCTATTGAATTTGTGGAGAAACTGCCGTCCTTCCCCTCCGCCGGCCCCTTTTTGGAAGGCGAGTCACTCATTAAAACACACCTCTGGAAAAATGAAGGGGCTGTCTGTTCGAAGGCATCTCTGTGTCTCGGCTTTACTTGGAACAGAAAGGGAATAGAAACGTCTCAGTGATGTAAAAAGCAACCCCCTCTCGACCAGTTTTGACCGGGGACAGATTGTGCTTAAAACAACGCAGGATTTTCTCTGCAGCTTTCTGCTGATGCCCAAGAACCAGGCACTGGAATTACAGTGGAGAGGGGCTGGCTGGGGTGTCGTGACAAGGCAACATGCTGTGCAGGGAGATCTGTGCTCTGCGGCTGAACATCTCCAGTGCTGTCTAGATGTATGTGTGTGTGTATGTATAAGTACTGCCCTGTGCCCAGCTCTCTACTTGTGGTAGAAGGCGTGCAGTGCAAAGACTGGAGCAGTAGTTAGCAGGGGCAAAAGGTGACTGGGATTTGTTATAATCTTTCTGGGTGTGAGAGAGTGTGAAGGCGGGGGGGGTTTGGGGGGGAGTGGGCATTAATAGTGAAATGGTATTTTCACTAAGCCTATTTTCACTGGGTCTAATCTATGCTGTGGGAAGAGGATCTCTTCAATAGGGCAGACCCAGCGAGGCTGGTTAGCGGCTTGGAGGGGGTCTGGAGAGCCGAGGAGAGTGGGCAGGGGGAAGTGTAGCCATTAAACAGACTTGTCAGACGGCCTTCCTCAGCAGAGATGACTTGGTAGGTAGCATGCTGTTGGGCAGATGGGGTTAATTCTTACACCCAAATCAAAAGGCGACCGAGGGGGGAATGTTTTATTAATGAAAGCAGCCTTTTGTGAGTATTCCTCCTGAGGCACGTTCCCTCCACCCGCTGCCTTCCCCCCTGGCTGCTGTCTGGCCCCACGTCTTGCTCAGTACCTGCTCAGCTGCCACTCACTCACTGATAGGTTTCATCAAGAAATGTCTCCATATGTCTGAGTCCTGGGCCTGGGCGAGTGGGATGGGAGGAGGAGGAGGAGGGACAGGTCCTTGCCTATGCTGGAGAGAGGGGTGTGCCACAGGCAGGAAGAGCTCAGGCTGTCACAAGTTTCACATCAGCCCATCGACTGCTGCAGTGATGCTTCAGGGGTCACCTCTTACTCGTACCAAAGAGCAAGAGAAACTGGTTTGCAGAGTGCAAGTTGAAATGCAGGTTGAAAACAGGCACCTCAGTGGGTTGGGGATGAAGGGGCTGAGTATTGTGTTGGGGAGGTTGGGAGTGCCTTACTTGCCATCCTGCACCTTTCCCATCCTGCTACCTGCCAAGTATTGGACTTGAGAGGAATAGAGGATTTCTCTGCACCAGAAAGCAACCTCTCCCAGTCCTTCTTACCCTACTGTCTTCCCGTGTCCATGGCAGCTTGTTGTGCCAAAGGACAGGGCCATAAGAGCGGCAAGGGCTGTGCGTGGAGCTTATTTCTGTCGCTTCGTTAAAAATAAAACAAAAGCTGGTTTATGACAATTGATTTAGGAGGAGGAGGAAGCGGAGCTCAATTCCCAGAGTGCCTTTTAGCAAGGCTCTGCATGCATGCGCGTGTGTTGTACGCGTGTCAGAACAGAGCACCCAAGGAAGGCCGGGTTGGGAAACCTCACATGGAAGCGGGGAAGAGACCCCGGTGCACGGCTGCTTCCCTGAGGGAACCCCCGCAGGGCTAATGTTTGATCTGAGGCTTGGTTGTACTCCTCTGAAACCTTGGGATGTCAGGAGCTCGAAGGGAGCCTGGGACGGAAGAGGATACTATTTGCATTTTCCTATGAATGCATCTATTTGTATAAATCTGATGTCTCTGTGCATGCGCACACTCCCCTACACATGCATTTGTTTGAAGAGCAACACGCTGTCCCCATGGTGTTCTCCGCTCAGGGCCAGGACTGGTTAGTCTGAAATTCAGGCTCTGGAGGAGCCATAACTCCTCTCCCCTCTTCAAATCTAGCGATGGCTACAGACATAGGATTCCCGAGATGTTTCACTGTGCGATAGCGGAGTTTCATTGTTGAGGATGAAGGCTCCCCCTTTCAAATTTGCACAGACATCAAAAGAGTCTGGAAGGTTCAAACAGATCACAACGTAATCAAAATGCCAAGCCACCGTCTGCTTCTGCCTTTGGGTTGACAAGCAGGATTAGCACCCAAGGGAAGCAGGGTGTAATAGTGTTTCACGGGCACTGTGAACAGCCCAGAAGTGTGTGGAGTACTGAAAGGTTAGCCGAAGGGCAAGGTCTAGCTACAGACGTAGGGTTGAGGGGGTGGATTTTAAAGCAAGGAGCTGTTACGTGTACAACCTCCATGGGTATTTACTTTGGCGAATGCAGGACTCTCCCATATACCGGTTATGTCACGCTGGAAGCAGTTTAAGCCAAACTGGAGAAAGCCAGTTGAAGAGCGGAGGTGTGCACCAGCGTGGCAAGGAGCAGTAGCAGGTGACCTATAGTGCTGTCATTATAATGGTGTGGTTTCCCGTGTAGACAACCCCTGCGTGGAGCAGCTAGCCTGCCATTCCTTATGTTTCACTGTCTAACCCAGATGTACAACATGGCCCTGTCTGCCTGCAGTTGCCATCGCCCTCGTGCTCTGGTTCTCCACCGAGCACTGGGAGCAGATGCCGAATTTTCAACATGCGTCGCGTGCCCATCGCACCATGTGGAATAGCCCCACTGTGGCTGCAGATGTGAGACACGCTTCCCAAAGATCGCTCTCATGTCAGGAATTGCTGTAGCTGTCCCGAGGACAGTCCAGGACCAAGGGGGATGGTTCCTTCGTTGGTATTTGGTATTGTTCATTTGGAGAACTGAACAGCAATGGTCTTTCCACTAGAAAGCTCTCAGGGAGTGGGAAATGCAGGTGTAGCTTTGTGCATGTTGTCTGCATAACCGTGCCTTTTCCCTTCGTAACTGACTGGGTTAAATTTCTGTTAAATTAAGGTATTTAGGAAGCTCATATCTTATTTACTGGTATCTCTGCAGTTTTGTTTTAGGATTTGCTTTGTCTTGGCCAGATGAAAGGCAGAATTTGCCCATAACTCATTCTCTGATGGCTGGGCAGATTATGTTTTCCCTCTTAGCTCTCTGCCCACTGACCCGTGCTGCTGTACCCATTCAGTCTGTGTCTTGCAGGGCCAGCCCAGTGCCCAGCAGCTCTTGGGACTCACTGGGGCAAATCCAGGCATACAACCGTGCCCTGAGAGTGGCCACCTCTATGGGTCCTTTGAGCCTGCCCTGCTAGCATCCAAGGAATGAGGGGAGAGCCATGGCTAGGGTGCAGCCATGAGCGGGCCCTGGGCAATGTGTGCTGCCTCATGAAAGAGATGCGTGTTAGGAGGGCCCGGGTAAAAAGCTGTGGTAGTGCTGCACAGACGGTGCCTTGGCACCATCAGCAGGGCCCAGGCTAAGATGGCCGCTCGCCAGTCCTGGAAAGCGCTCTCTGTCCTACCATGGCAAATCCCTCACTGCCAGGGCCCCCCTTTTCCCATAGGCCCACGGGATGGCTGCTGCTCCTGCCAGCTGCCTTGGGCCGGGCAGAGAGGAGCCCGCCAGGGCAGCCCGGCCTCAGGCCCGAGGCAGCATGGGCCCTGGCGGCCATTTTGCAGGAGGCGAGCGCTGCCTGTAAGATGGCCGCATGGGCATGAGGTGGGGTGCAGCGCTGCTTCGTCCTCGCCATGCTGCCTCCCTCACGCCGTCCCCTCCTTATCTTGCTAATTACCGATGAAGGCAGAACAATAACGGGAGCTGGCATGCCCCAGTTCTTTCTCTGCCACCTCCTTCCTCGGGCGGAAAATCTGCGCACACACCTCCCCCCCCCCCCCTCCCGCCCGCCAGCCCCTCTGTGATATTAATTGAATTAACATACTTCCTAATTTGCCCTGTGTTTTCCCTGCGCCAGCTCCCAGCCGCCTCGTCATGGCTTCTCTAACTGGTGGGGAAGGAGCGAGCGCGTTCCTTCCCTCTGCTCGTTTGGTTGTATGCGAAAAATCCTTAATGACATCTAAAAGGGGTGGCGGGACAATAGCCCACGCGGGGTTTGGCAGGAGACGTGCGATATTTACCCCGCCAGACCGTCCTTGCCGCCGCTTTGCCGGCGGATTACGATGGCCACCGTCCCCGTGTTCCTCCACTTCTTTCTTTCTCTTGCCGGTGGTGGGGGGGACGCGTTGGCATGCGGCTGCTTTGTGCGCCTCGCTTCACCTAGGAAAAGGACACGTTAAGGTGTTTCCATAAACCCCCGGATGACAAAGAAAGCACCTTTCTCTTCGGCTCATAGGCAACAATGACAGTAGCCTTGAAAACCATGATGATTTTTCTCCCCCCACCCCCCAATGATTGCAGAAGGCTTCCCCTAAAAGGAACTTAAATACATATCATTAAATCTAAAGCGCTGAGCTCTGCTCCTGCTAACTATGCCATGCTTTTTGTTTCTGATAGTATTTGTCCGTTGCAGAGAGCAAGCCAGGGATGCAGAGCCTCCCCCACCTTCCTCTCTTTGTTTAAGTGACAAAATGTTTTTATGTTCTTGTTTAGAAAATAAACCTTTGTGAGGGTTTCAGCTTTTATTATTTTTAATTTTTATTTTTT
>VYZU01086139.1:0-25760 GCA_013401355.1 Ceyx cyanopectus | reverse complement strand
GTTTCAATCACAGATCAAAAACTTGCTTTATTCTGCGTCAGAAATTCTAACTAGTCTTGATATATGCTTAGAAAAAGCAAAACTAGTTGGATAACAAATAATTTTATGCAGTTGTTATTGTTACGTGATACTATGCGAGCCTAAATGAATATTTTAGAAGTTACTCTTTCCTTTATCTACAACATAATAACATCAGGGGACTATTCCATTACAACTTTTTAATAAAAAAAAAAAGTAAAATTCAGTTTTAAATATTCCATCATCAGTTGTATCTGATTCACTGATTTCATATCAAAGCTTGTGGTAAAGGGTATTAAAATATATAAACACCACACTGATTAATTCTCTTGTGAGAAAATGGAAATATTTTTTTAATGAAAAATAAATATAATTAAAATCAAGATGAATATCTGGAATTACTGCACATAAAAGTGAGAAAAAGGCATGCCATGCAAAACAGAGAAAAATATTAACAAACAAGAGAGAAACCCCTTATAGTTTCTCAAAATCCAGACATTTCATATTAATTTAAAAAAAAAAAAAGTTGCAATTGCATCCAAAAAGTGCCTATTTTACCTTTAATACAATTCTTATAAAATTTAGTCTATAACATTTCCCAAGGACCTTACAAGACTAAAATTTCTGGGTTTTTAGCTTTTTTTTTTTTTTTTTTTTTTTTTAAAGACACAAAGTACACAGTTTAAATTAAAAACTACTAGGAAAAAAAAATAATGTAATCTCAGCTATTACCAAAAAGAGAAGAAAACAAATTGTTTGAATTTCGTGTGAGATCTATAAAAAGCTATGAGGACAAACAGTCACCACCTCAGACACGGTAGTAGCAAGGCAAGTATCAAAACAGAATTAAGGAAGTAAAACATCAATGTCAACAAGAAGATACTTTTAATATTTGGTATCTTATTTGCTTTTAATTTTAAATTAGTGGTTTTTATAAAAATAAAGTTAGAGCAATAGATAACCTACCTAAAGTCAAACAAGAAACTCAATGCACACACTATATTATGGGAATAATTTCAGCTCACAAAACCTGGGGAGCTGGGGAGGGAGGAGGGCAGGGGAGATAGTATATGACCTCTATTTCTAAATGCTATAAGTCACCCCCAAGAACAAATGCATTTACCTAAAAAGACATATAGTGAAAAAAATATATTTATTGAACATTAATGCAGCAAATATTATGAAACTAATCAACTGTCTCCAAATTAAGAGCACAGCACTAGGACAAGCAGCAAAATAAAATAGTTTCACCTAAGTCACAATGCCTACACTTTTAAAACTTTCTGGCCAACTAAAATTCCCTTTATTATGGTGTTGCGTTTTGTAATCACAACTTAAAAGCAGTGAAAAATAGAGGAGTGGTATCTTGATACCCTTCTTCCGTCCCTAATAGTGTCTTCCTGAATTCCTGTGCATGGCAGTTTTCCAGCCTTTTCATATGTTACTTTAACTTAGTAATGCAGCAGTTTTATTGCAACAACAATATTGTTTAGTGCAACAGCAAAAACAGACTTTACTGTTATAATAGTGTGCTATATATAAGACATCCTCTAATACAGGAATAATAAAAAATAAAAAAAAGTGTCAGTCCTAGCTAAAGTTAAGGATCCAAAGTGTGCAACCAGAAGCTGAAAAGGTAAATGTAACAGCACTAAGCTATTAGGTAAGGTCACTGACAGTTGTGGGACAGTTATCCAAGAAGAACAAATAGTTCAGACAAATTAATTAGAAGCTGAAAGCTAGATTTTGTGAAGGATTGCTGCAGGAGAAAGTCACAGAATTAAAAAATAAATATGGTTGGAAAGGACCTCTTAGTCAAACCATACAAAAAACAAAACAAAACAAACAACAACAATAAAAAAAAAAACCCAAACATTCCTACTCTGAGAGCATATCCTGAAGCACCTTGTCAATTCCTTTCTTAAATGCCTCCAGGGTTGGTGATTCAACAACCTCCCTAGACAGGCTGTTCCAGTGCCTCACCACTCTTTCTGTAAAGAATTTCTTCCTAATATCTAATCTAAACCTCCCATGCTGCAACTTTAGGCCATTTCACCTGGTTCTGTAACCAGTAATTAAGAAGAGGCCAACACCCACATCTTTACAACCTCCTTTCAGGTAGTTTTAGAGGGCAATAAGGTCTCCATTAGCTCCTCTTCTCCAAACTAAACATGCCCAGCTCCCTCAGCCTCTCCTCATATGAGTTGTTCTCTAAGCCCCTCACAAGCTTGGTAGCTCCTCTGGGCAGATTCCAGCACCTCACTGTCTTTCCTATAATGAGGGGCCCAGAACTGAACACAGCACTCGAGATGAGGCCTCACAAGGGCCAAGTACAAGGGCACAATAACTTCCCTTCTCCTGCTGACCACGCTATTCCTTATACAAGCCAGGATCCCATTGGCCTTCTTGGCCACCTGGGCACACTGCTGGCTCATGATCTGACAGCTGTCTACCAGCATCCCCAGGTCCTTTTGTGCTGGGAGCTTTCCAGCCACTCATCCCAAAGCCTGTAGTGCTGCAGGGGGTTGTGACATTAGTTGCTGATAACACCATTTCAAAACCGGTCTCTGAGATCTCTCAGCTAATCCTGTCACAGTTTGATTTGATACTAAAAAGCTAGCTTTCAGTTATTTAGTCTGTTTTGCTACACAAAAATAATTATTTTCTAAATTATATAATCTTTGGTTTATATATTGGGAGATACTGACAAGCATAATGGGTTTCAATTACATCGGAAGCATTTTAATACATAAAAAATCCAACAAAGCTCTTTCAGAAGTCAGGCTAAATTAGCCTCATTTCAAAGTCTTTCATTATTGCTGCAAGAAATAATCTTACAAGACACAGGGAACAATGTCCTTTTTTATTGTTGTTTTTGTTTGTCGGTTTTGTTGGGCTTTGTTTTTGGTTTTGGTTTTTTGGTTGGTTGGTTTTAGTTCTGTTTTTCAGAAATCATATTTGGTAACAACGTACATTACATGACCAGGATTCTGCGGTTCCTATGGCTCCCTATTTCTATTTCTATCTTGATATATTCAAGTATTAAACTAGATCAGAGGCTCAAATGGTCTAGAGGGAAAAAAAAAAAAAAAATCCACTCTGCCCCCAAGTGGAATTAGTTCTCTGATTGATTAATTTTGTACCTGAAAAAAAACACCAACTTGCATCCATATGACAAAGGAAGAAAAGCATCAGTTTCTTAAGTTGGAAGGACACTTAGGAATATATTTGGAATTGCAGTTTGATGAAAGAGTTTAAGTTTTCTTTATACTTACTTTAACAAACACCTGTAACAGATTTCTCTAAGGAAGACTTAGCTTGAGGGAAATATGTTAATGTGCCACTTATTCAAAAACTCATTGACACGGGTAAATTTAATTTGTCTGTAACACTACCTGTCAGCACTGGCAGAAGTGACAGTGGGAAAGCAATAAAGGATAATGTACATAAAAATACAGTATTTTGCTACAAGACAGCAGCACCATACTACAACATGAACATTTTGATTTATTTTTAACTGAAACTAAAGCTAAGTCTTCAAATTCACGTTCCAGCATCTGGAAAAAAAAAAAAATCTTTATCAGGTGTCTATCTGTTCTTTCCCTCATTAAAATTGTTCCAACTTTTAACAAGTCCTAAGTGTACTCCCCCCACCCCACCCCCCCAAAAAAAAAAAAAAAAAAAAAAAGAACCCCACAAAAAAAAAAAGATATCACAAAAAAAAAAAAGAGCCACGTTAAACCAAATAGATTTCACAAAAATTAAAGAGAGGACCTGTTGAAATTCAGCGTCCTGCACAAAATCCCTCCAGCTCGGGGATGCAAAAAGCTGGGCAGCACACTTCCCATGGCTGCGCACGGGCCAAATCCTTGTCCCACCCACGTCCTCGGCGCTCCCCCTGCTGACGTCTCCCCAGCAAACACGGACAGAAGAGGCTATAATAAGAGATGGGCAAGAGAGTACATACGGCATGTCAGATTAAAGTATATTGAGTTTACAAAAGCAGAAATGAAGGAAATAAATTACTGGATGTTAATGAAGCATGTGGGAAGAGCTAATCGCCGTGAGGAAAGAATTTGGGGCCCTTAGAATTCTTCTGTTCTCTTTCATTTCTGCAAGACATCTATTTCTACGATACAACCACATTCAGAATTTGGGAATACAATGCTTATTCCTGTCAGCAACATGTAGCTTCAACCATTTCTTTATCATGTGCTTTGATATACATCCACAATGTGGATTTGTTTATTTCTAAAAGAAAATACATCTTTGTAAATATAAGCAATCTGCTAGGAGCTGAAAAGTTAAAGAACACTGAAATAACTCGTATAATCTTAAACATTCTTCATAAAACATGCATTAAAATGCAGTCTGAATTCAATCCTCACAGTCCTATGAAATATTGTTTTTTTTTCCCAAAAATACACTTCTCCATTCAGCGGGATCAAAGCCTTTAAGAGCTGTAAATATAGAAAGCTGTAGATTGAGTAAAAAGCAGAAAGAAAGGGGGAAAAAATCTTGCAATAAAAAAAGGTTAATGACAAATCTTGTTTCTTCTATGAGGAATGGATTTCCTGTGAGATGAGCCAAGTTAGTTGCTTTCATTTTTAAATGTCCTGCTTTTTTTGGTGTGTGTGTGTCTTATAATGTGTCAAGGGAATTAAATTAAGATTAAACACTATTTGAATTTTAATTTTTTAAAAAATTGTTTTCTTTTAAAAGTATTTTTTTCCATTATCATGTGATACCCTTTAAGCAAGCAAAGTATTACCCACTGTCAGAAGGAGCCTGAAATGAGTAATAGGCTAGCCCTTTGTTGGAGCACAAATCGCTATTAAAATTAAAACGGTAGTCAGTTATTGGTGAATCACAAACGTGTAGTCGTTAACAAATAAAAAGTGCACGCTTTTAGCCCATTAAGAGGTTCTCTTTTCAGTACTGCGAAATGCCACTAGGTGACATAATTCAGCACTACAGTAAGAGGTCCCGCACGAGTGCTCAACTCGATAAAGTACTGGAACAAGAGCAGAGGAAACACTACAGGGTAAATCTATCAGAACATATAGAAAAGGGAAGCCATGAGAGTAAAAGTCATAATGAAATAATAATTTTAAAGAAACAAAAACAAAAAAAAAAACACCCCACAACATTCTTTACTATCGAGTTACATACGCCTTTGTACATCGCTCCAGTTCTTACACATTGACTACAGACACCAGCGTTTATTTATATAGAGCAACAAAACGACTTGCTACTAGAACTGATCCTCCTTCTTCCTCTTTCTTTTCATGCTCCAAACATTCTCCTGCACAAGTTCTACAGTTCATCCAGTTTTTCAGTGAGTGGCTGTTAAAAAGCCATATGCTTTTTTTTTCCTCCTGTTTCCTGCGAGCTTAGAAATCTAAATGGAATCCCTGAAACTGATACCAGAGGGTTACCTAAACTCAGAGCATGTGGAAAAAAACATGACCAAAAAGAGAGAGTGAGGAATGAAACAACTCCTTTCAATAGCAGAGATGTTAGTTCCGCTCAACGCATTTCCTCTATCTAGGTGTGTCCTCTGTATGAGGTAGAAATTAATATAAAACGTAATATTTATTTGTCCTTAATATTATACAAGTGATCGAATTAACCTGTTTCAAGTGTTTTTCGTTAGTTCGATACTTTCACTGTAGAAGCTGTACTGATATTTGTCAGTATGGTCACTGACAAATCCTAGTGCAGCTTCTACACATTAGTATTTTAAATAATAAACCAACACAGCAAGGATAATTTATACTTTGTAGGAAATAATCTTCATAAATGATGCAAGACTAAAAACATAATTATTTCAACAAGATATTTAAATATACAAAAACGTTTGTGTTATCAAACTTTCTCTTTGAGATCTAGGTCAAGAAAGTTTATTATCAAATGGCAGCAGTAAAATGTGAATCAATTACACCTCCACTACACTTCTCTAGCTTACTATTCACATTCAAAGTTTTGGCCATTATGTTTTTTGTAGTCTTTGTGTTAATGGAAAATGGGATAAATATTTCATCACAGGACCTGCCGCCTGTTTATTGCTTACAAGAAACATGCGGCAATTACCCTTTAAACTGTAATTGCTCTCATGTGATGGTCACTTATGGCATTACAATCACCCCATCAAAGTCCTTTGAATGGGGAATTTGCCTCAAGCCATATTCTGTATCTTAGGTAAATCATCATAATAATACTCAACGCAAGAACATTAGCATTTAAAACATAGAATTAACTTCAATCGTATGTTTCTTCTCTTTATGACCTTCATAGACGCTGACGCTCCTTTTTTTTTTTTAGTTTTGTTGAGCTCCCTGTTCAGATTTATTCTAACATTGCAGGGTCAAATAGTCTGACAAAAGTAAACTTTATTATTAATTAGGATCACCCCCAAAACCCAAACCACCAAAGTTTAAATATCAACTGAAGGAAACAAAGACGAAAAGTCTTACAGTAAAACAGTCATGTTAAATAACAGTAAAAGCCTTTAAAAACAAACCCCATATTGAGTGTCAAATATAGGATATCACTATTTTTTTTAATATAACATACAGTCACATACCAAGATAGGAAAGTTGTCATTGCCATCTACTTCTTTTTACAATAAATGAGACAGTATTTAAAACACAAGCACCAGAGATAGTTTCATTTTATGTCTGTGCATGGTTTTCTGATGAGTTATACCAACACAAAAATAGTTACCAATACATTTTATTTTTACCCAAGAAATATCAAATGTCCCTCATAATCTATCTATGTTGTTGACAATTATAAATTAATACTACTAGCATTTTTTAAGTGATTGCATGAAATGCAAAAATATCCTCAACAGCAAAAATTATTGGAGCAATTCTTATAGAAATCCTATAAAGTTTTTATCACAAGCAGATAAAGCAAAGGAGATTTCCCAGCAGCTGTTATAAAGATACTCGATTTTAATCAGAGACAAGAAATATGGAATTCCCTACTCCTAGATTACTAAGTATAATTTCAAACTACTTTCAGAGCATGTAAAGGGACTTTCTCAGGTGATGCAGCCCCAGAGAAAACATACAGAGGAAACATCACCAGCTAAAACATAGCATGAGTCTGAAAGACTGCTGTACTACAATATTATATTTGCTTCCCGTGTCCTTTGAAATTAAGGCTTTTCTCCTAAAAGGTATAAAATCGATTATTCCAATCTACTCAGATAATATGATCAGTGATTGGAGGACGTCAGCCCACAAACTCACAAGTTTCATTAACACTAAAATACAAATTTTAAAACTGACATCATTGTGGCAATACTTTTGTTGCTTAAAAACACTTGTGCATCTATCAAAATAAGCAGAGTCGAAATTAACAACTAGAAACAATAATATAATAAAAGAAATATATCTTAGAGATCCTTCTAATTGTATGTTATCTGTAATACTAAATGTATTAAAATCAAACACTTCAGAAATTCTCCATGGCTTTATAATTTTTTTCCAGACCAAGCTTCATTCCGGAAACAGTTTGCAGGTTTGTAGGACAAGGGAGCATGTTAATTGTGTGCAATGGCCCATTTCAAACAAATTATCCTGAACACTGAGTTGTTTTCCAATAAATAATATTCCCATAACATTACATTACAGGTTCACAACTCTTGATTGACATCAGGGGAAACTACTTAGTTTACTGACAATCTCTTTCAGGTGTTACTTGGTATTGGATTTTGGGTTGTGAGGTTAGGTTTTTTTATAAAAGATTGTTTTCAAGTGGTAAATGTAGAATNTTCTGTATCTTAGGTAAATCATCATAATAATACTCAACGCAAGAACATTAGCATTTAAAACATAGAATTAACTTCAATCGTATGTTTCTTCTCTTTATGACCTTCATAGACGCTGACGCTCCTTTTTTTTTTTTAGTTTTGTTGAGCTCCCTGTTCAGATTTATTCTAACATTGCAGGGTCAAATAGTCTGACAAAAGTAAACTTTATTATTAATTAGGATCACCCCCAAAACCCAAACCACCAAAGTTTAAATATCAACTGAAGGAAACAAAGACGAAAAGTCTTACAGTAAAACAGTCATGTTAAATAACAGTAAAAGCCTTTAAAAACAAACCCCATATTGAGTGTCAAATATAGGATATCACTATTTTTTTTAATATAACATACAGTCACATACCAAGATAGGAAAGTTGTCATTGCCATCTACTTCTTTTTACAATAAATGAGACAGTATTTAAAACACAAGCACCAGAGATAGTTTCATTTTATGTCTGTGCATGGTTTTCTGATGAGTTATACCAACACAAAAATAGTTACCAATACATTTTATTTTTACCCAAGAAATATCAAATGTCCCTCATAATCTATCTATGTTGTTGACAATTATAAATTAATACTACTAGCATTTTTTTAAGTGATTGCATGAAATGCAAAAATATCCTCAACAGCAAAAATTATTGGAGCAATTCTTATAGAAATCCTATAAAGTTTTTATCACAAGCAGATAAAGCAAAGGAGATTTCCCAGCAGCTGTTATAAAGATACTCGATTTTAATCAGAGACAAGAAATATGGAATTCCCTACTCCTAGATTACTAAGTATAATTTCAAACTACTTTCAGAGCATGTAAAGGGACTTTCTCAGGTGATGCAGCCCCAGAGAAAACATACAGAGGAAACATCACCAGCTAAAACATAGCATGAGTCTGAAAGACTGCTGTACTACAATATTATATTTGCTTCCCGTGTCCTTTGAAATTAAGGCTTTTCTCCTAAAAGGTATAAAATCGATTATTCCAATCTACTCAGATAATATGATCAGTGATTGGAGGACGTCAGCCCACAAACTCACAAGTTTCATTAACACTAAAATACAAATTTTAAAACTGACATCATTGTGGCAATACTTTTGTTGCTTAAAAACACTTGTGCATCTATCAAAATAAGCAGAGTCGAAATTAACAACTAGAAACAATAATATAATAAAAGAAATATATCTTAGAGATCCTTCTAATTGTATGTTATCTGTAATACTAAATGTATTAAAATCAAACACTTCAGAAATTCTCCATGGCTTTATAATTTTTTTCCAGACCAAGCTTCATTCCGGAAACAGTTTGCAGGTTTGTAGGACAAGGGAGCATGTTAATTGTGTGCAATGGCCCATTTCAAACAAATTATCCTGAACACTGAGTTGTTTTCCAATAAATAATATTCCCATAACATTACATTACAGG
Source organism: Ceyx cyanopectus (assembly GCA_013401355.1). NCBI lineage: Eukaryota > Metazoa > Chordata > Aves > Coraciiformes > Alcedinidae > Ceyx > Ceyx cyanopectus. The sequence continues at coordinate 16,502 of VYZU01086139.1, read as the reverse complement.
TTCACAACTCTTGATTGACATCAGGGGAAACTACTTAGTTTACTGACAATCTCTTTCAGGTGTTACTTGGTATTGGATTTTGGGTTGTGAGGTTAGGTTTTTTTATAAAAGATTGTTTTCAAGTGGTAAATGTAGAATAAGAATCTGCAGATTTCTTTGTGGAGCTTTTTGTTTGTTTGATTTTAGTCTGTGGGGTTGGTTTTGTTTTGGGGTTGGGTTTGTGTGTGTGTGTGTGTTGGTTTTGTTTTGGGGTGGGTTTTTTTCCATTAAAAAGAAAAACTTAAGTTTATAAAGTGCATTTAAATTGTTTTTAAAAGCTGTAGATTACTGTGGATAGAAGCACATGAAGACAATGCAAGTGCCATCCCTACTGGTCCGCTCAAATAAGCTTTTCAGGAAAATGCATTACCTGTGCAAAATAATTTCCTTCCTTCAAAGGGTATGTAGTTACAGCTTAGAAGTTTCAACTGATGGGGAGAAAAAAAAAAAATAACATACAAACAGACTGCCCAAGTAAATATGCAAGAGATTTTTTGCTTGTGCTTACAAGGAGTACAAAAGATTTTATAACTGCAGCTGTATGTGTGAAGAATATTCAATGTCTAAACATTTCTTACTTATACCATGCTTCTTGAACACTTAACAAAAGGGCATGTAAATCCCATTACATTTTATGAGAAAATACCCCTGTCTGAGAAAAAATATAGAAAACCTCGGCGAAATATAAAGAAGAGAGAGAAGTGTAGCATTATCCGACTTTTGCCATTTCACTACAAAAACACCACTGTTCATAAAAGGTGACATGAAGTTCTTTGAAGTCGAAGAATTAACATGATGTCTCACATGTTCTGCTCTGCGTGAATCCTACTTCATTATCTCTAAGTATATAAACTTAAGCAGTAGTGACTGTTTACTGAAACAACCTGTAAATGTGTTAGCCTGTGTTCGCAGAGGATAAGGACTGTGCCATCCCAAGCCCACTCCAGACCGTAAAAGTGGTTCTTTTCTCACCCTTATCTAAATCATCCTTGAACAGACTGCCTCCGAACAGAGTTTACACGCCTCTTCTTTGATCTGTTTTATAAGAACACCAGAACTTTACTTTGAAATGCACACGTTTCTTTCTTAGGGTGCAAGGAAAGAAGATCATATGAATTGGTAAATTCAAGCCAATTTATAATTTTCTTAGTGCTTCTTATCCTGTCCAATATCCTGAAAGATAAAGACTCGTTTCTTAATCTTATAAATATTATTATTATAAATATAATCTTATAAATTAAAGTCGTAAGAATTAAACTAATTCTACTACCTATTAGATAATTCAAAACTTCCTATCCTACTTTCTACAAATGATGTAGCATGCTAAGGCCACTATCTAGTTTCAAACCTCTCTCTGAAGACTTCTCTAGATCTCTCATACTACATAAACTGAAATCAGCAACTGTACCTCACATTTCGGGAGAAGATGAAAGACATAATTACAGCTCCCTAAGAAGCTATCAGTATTACTTTTCTCCGTAGTGTTTACCTGTTTGCAAGTTCGAGGACTACTTATTCCTACCTCGATTGAGTCTGATAGTTTAAAAAAAAAAAAAAAAAAAAGCAACAGGATTCTTCCAAACTTCACACCAAACAGATAAGAGGAGTTCCAACCTCGGGCTGAAGTCTTATAAACAAGGTCTCTCTTTTATTATCAATCCCCTCCGAATCCTTGCCGTTCATACCAAGTGATAAAGATTGAAAATCACGGCGTGGTTTAAGAGATGACGCCAGTTTGAAACAGCATTACAGAAAAAAAAAAAAAAAAAAAAAAAAAAAAAAAAAAAAAAAAAAAAAAAGGAAGGAAAAAAAAAAGCTCCATGCTGCAATTATCAGCAGCTACATGGTAAGGATTCGACTCAGCTGAACTTGGCGCCAGGTCAGGTAGCCTTGAGTTCTGCTAACTACCGCGTTCAGAGATTAGGCGGATGTAACAATCACCTGAAAGGGGAGATTAAAGCGCTTTTCTACGGGGTCCTTTGTTCTCGGCCTCATTTGATGCTTTGCGGCCTTTTCAAACCACGTCGTGGAAGGCACTTTAAAAGTTTGACCCCCGAAGCCAGGTCGGCTTTAGCGAACGGGGATGTACCGGCAACAGCGGCAGAGTCGGGCGAGATGGAGCCCTTCTCGGTGGAGTGGCTAGCCCAGAGCAGCCGCGGCGGAACCCAGCCCGTACTCGGAGACACCGGCGGGCAGGAGAGCCCGGAGGATCTGGGTGAGGCCCGCCTCTCCTCGCGGGAGGGTCGCGCGGCGGAAACGTTGGTGGCGGCCGTGAGGCTAATGGCCGCTGCACGTGAGACCGTTGGCGGACTGTAGTCGCACGTGGGGCAGCTGCCTGCGTCACCGCCCGCGGGTCTTCCCCCCGACTCTCCCATCCTGTCCCTACAGCAGCGCTCCGGGATCGGGAGGCCGCGGACCGTAGCAGCCCCGGGCACGACACGGAGGCGGGAGGCGGCACCGTGTCCGGGCGGCCCCGCACCAAGTTTTCGGCCGCTCAGCTACGGGAGCTGGAACGAAGCTTCCACGAGCAGCGATACATCGGCACCAGCGAGAAGCGGCGACTGGCCGCCTTGCTGAACCTCTCCCAGAGCCAGGTGAGCAGGGCCGGGGCGCCTCGGTCCCGCCTCTGCCCTGCGCCGCCTCGGCCTCACACCACTCCTAAAAATGTGGCACAGGCGACCTCGGCCCGTGTTTGCGTTAGTAGGTGCTTCGTGACCATCACAGGGACGAGGACAATGGCAGGTCCTGCAGTGTGCAGGATCAGGCCTGCTGTCGTCTCTAGCCAGCTGGCAGACAAGAACTTCAAGACAGTTTTACATTCTTGCTTCAGTTGTCATAGCTCTTCTGTCCGCTGCTGTTTTGTATTATTTCTGAGACTATACACAAATGGAAACCGGTAGATACAAACTTTAAAAGGTGAAACCTTATTGGAGGTAAAAATATTTGCACAATCACTGGAATTTCAATTTTCAGGTTTATTATTATTAATCTTTTAAAAAATGTACATACTTTGTTGTATTGAAGGATTTATCTCTGAACAGAACTAGCCTTACCCAGTCCTTTTAATCCCCCCGCACCAGTCTCGAGTAACAGTCCTGGTCTAAATTTTACCTGAGCAATTGTCCTGCCATATATTACAGTACTGTCACATCTTGATTCCTCCTCAAGCCAAGACAAATCACTCTACACTGAATACGGATCAATATTACTAGCCCTAAATCTTAAAACTGTTAACATATTCTGTTACACTGATAATAACTCTAACTTCAGGATGTATTACTATGTGGAAAAGGGACGGGTTGGTTGACTTTTTTCTCTTAGATAAAAACCTGGTTTCAGAATCGTCGTATGAAATTCAAACGTCAGACTCAAGATGCCAGGGTGGAAGCTCTTTTCTCAAGCTTATTTTTGCCCTATCATTGTTACCCAGATACTTCTATATCCAGCTATTCTCACAGGCTGGACATCGGTGTCCCTTCCACCCGTACTGTTGCCCTTCCCCCAGCTATGACAAGCCCTGCCTTCTTGTTACCTTCTGTTCCAGCCCAGCCAGTTTTGCCTAGTTCATCTTTACTGTTGCCTCCCAGCCCAGGATTGTCTTGTTACTCTTCTGCAATTCCAGCAATGACTCTAACCAATGACCATGAAAGAGTGAGGTTCCAGCCATATCTTCCTTCTTGTTGATGCCAAGGATTACCTGTGTTAATAACTTGAAAGTAATTATTTAACTTATTTTTGTTATATTAAATATAACTAAAATGTCATCTCCCCTCTTTGTTGATACAGATATTCAATTTACACATTTAAAGAGAGGTGAGGGTAAAGAATTTATTAACAAGTATTTTGAATGCCAATATAAATAGAATTTAAATCTGCTGATGAAAACAGTGGAGTTATTTACAAGTTTGTATCTCATGGTATGCTCAAAAGGAAGAAGTTTCACTTTTTTTACCTTCAAGGTTCAGCAGTAACTTTGCAGCCCTACTAATCTTAAAATGCTAGATTGTGGTAGGGTTGCTATTGAGATTTTCTGGAACAGTGCTGACTATTGCCAAAGCAAGCCTTATGGAAACGGACAAAGCTGAGTATTGAGGGATAATGATAAACAATAAATCTTGCATCAGCATAAAGCAACTGCAGTAGATGTCTCCTTCCTGATCTTCCTAACCTCCTTGCCAGGTTGGGACAGGTTACACTACAAGTCTCTCCTGCCTTGCCTCTCTCCCCTCCCATTAACAGGTATGTGGTGATGTGAAGGAGAACAAAGTTGAACTCGTCTGTGGTAGATAACAGGGATATACAGGAGAGGACATACTTCCATTAAAATACCTGCCTCCAGGGTCCCACCTCTGGTGGTAAATCCCTGAGTGAGGTTATCCATGAACCTGCTCTCAAGTACTCCTGCCTTTCCTACCAAAGGGGAGGGTGTGAGACACTCAAGGAATTTCCCCCTCTCTCAACACACACCTTCTATGTGCCATACCATGAGATGAACCTAGGAGCCAAAGGGACAAGAGTACATTTCTCGGTCCCTTTGGACACAAACTACAGAGGATACAAAGCAGGGAAGATGGAGCATCACTATTAATGAAATCAGCCTGCAATTCCACACCTTGCTTCCCCCAACAACCAGCAAGTTTGCTTCAAGCGTGTCAACCTGGATCCTCTTTAAGACTGCATCTAGTTTGGAACAGCATGAGAAAATTCCCTTTACCTCTACCACATCATCCTTCCACAAGTGAGAAGCACCTAGGCTATTAAATAGAAACTCTTGATGACTCACTGGATTGGAGGGTGGAAGGGCAAAAATTAGACTACAATGCAGCAAACAACATAGTTTGTAATGCATTTAGAATGCTTAATCAGTCTAAAAGATAAAGAAATAAGTATTAACCAAGTTCTTTCAGTAGAGGAGTGAAAACTAATCACAAAAAGAACAGAAGAAAAAAACACATTTTGGGATTCTGAAAGAAAAAGCATGACCTACTCTCTTTAAATATTTATTTTAAATGATTAAATTTCCTAAAAAAACCTAAAACACAAAAAACACACCCCCACAAAAATAAAACCAACATAAAACCAAAACAAACACACAAAAAAACTAAAAAAATAAATAAATCTCGACCAACAAAAGCAAACCAAAACTAAACAAACAAAAACCCACAACAAACCCCCACACAAAACCAACAAACCACCACTGTTCAAAATATACAATGACAGATATTTCCTGGTGAATCAAAGACCAAATCTGTAGATTAAAATCCCATTTAGACAATATGGCTATGAACCAAACACAACTATGCTTTTCATATTTTTACGAAGTATTTGTTTTGGGAATTGTAAAATTTTAAAATTCCATAGCAAAGGCTTGAACTGTTTAATTCCTGTTTAAAGACATATCAACTTAAATAATATTTGTGACTAACATACATAATGCTTTCGTGTGGAAGGTGAGACAGTAAATGCAGAGCAATAATTCATATTCAGAAGAGAAACTCACCAAGTTTACCTTCCTCGAGGAGAATGCACTTAGCCAAAAGCTCAGCATAGTGTAGCTGGTAAGGTGCTAGGTTCCCAAAAGTGACAGACACAGTTACTCAGCACGAGTGAGGAAAGTCAGATAGATGTTTTAATACATCTTAGTACTTCCCCATCACCCAATACTGGAGTTCAGGTCACTATGGTTATTTACATTGCACAAGTACAACCTTGATAGGGTTGGCACATGTATCTGTTCAGGGTATGTTTTTTGGGGGTTTTTTAATACAGATTAAAAACTGGGCATGTGCAATGAAAACCAGTGTCTTAACACACCAATTTCAGACTAAATAATTTTGCCCCACACCACATGAAGATTGTCAAAACCAAGCTCCTGATATTGCTTTTCTCCTTCCAGTTCCCCTTCACCAGCTCTCTTTCAGGTTGCTAGTTTTTGAGTGGAAATAGCAGACTACCAACATGAAAAAAAATGTATCCTATCACAAAATTAAGGACATCATATCCAATAACTTTTAATATTAGTACAAATATAGAATTATTCATTTTGACATTTAACTTAAGATAATAAACACATACTCTTCCAAAACAGACGAGATTCTGAGCACAAGATACATTAAAGCATACATTTTCCCCTTTTCCTGACCCTATTTTTTTTCCACCCACTATAATGCATACACAGGGTGGTTTTGCTTGTCCATTTTGTTCTGAATAACTGGGAGGAAAGAAAGAGGAGGAAGAAAGTGTTGATGGTAGTATGGTAGCTCATTTGTCACAAAGGGGTAGGTGATTTGTGATGCTTCATATCTGGGAAAGGAGAAGCTGAAATGCACAGCAGGCACCGTGGTAAAAGGCAGAAGTCTCTGGTGCTGTGCTGCAAAAGGGTAGTGGAGACCATCCTGAAATAGAGCTGGTGGGGTTCCTGGAGCATAGCTGTGGAGTGGAGCAGGAGACATGAGGCTGTGCTGGTGGTCCTGTATCTGCCTCTTCAGTTTCATCCGCCGGTTCTGAAACCAAGTCTTGATCTAAGCAACAAAAAGAATGGGGTGGGGGTAAAGAAGATAAGCTAGAGACTTTGCTTTAAAACAACGTGCAGACTATTAACAGCTGTATCTATCACTTCTGACATTTTTCTCCACTTGAATTGACAGCACTGGGATGATGCTTTACCACCCTAGTTAACTGAGGTCAGAGTATCTAGGTGGTGTAGCAGAAAAGTGTCCATGTTCAGCGATTTTAGATTAGTCTATGTAGACTGATGTACATCAAGGACAAGCAGTTTACTTTATTAAGAAATAAGGAAGCTTGATAGCACACCAGTAGAAAATGCCCCCCAGGTTCCCCGAGTCATTTCAATACCCTCTTCACAGCCCCTGCTAAACCCAGATGAGGACTCCTAAATCTGTTCAGCACAGGGAAGGCCGATTAAAAACCGCCCATCCTGGTTTTGCATGCACGACGGGCCCGGGAAGAATACTCTTCCTCCAGGACTCACCTGGATCTCAGAGAGATGCAAAGCAGCCGCCAGCTTCCTCCGCTCCGAGGCCCCCAGGTACTTCAGGCGCTGGAAGGTCTTTTCCAGCCGACAGACCTGCTCCGAGGTGAAGGCGGTTCTCGCTCGCCGCTGCCGTCCGCTGATCCCGCCCTCCGCCTCTGTCAAGGTGCGCTCCCCGCCGGCACTCTCGCTCTCGTAGCCCGATGACTCATCGGCGCTCAGCCAGCCGCCGTCGGGGGCTGCAAAGGAGGGGAGAAGGGGCGGCAATGAGGTCTCTGCCTTGCCTCGTCCTGCCGGGCAGTTGCACCGATGGGAGTCAAGGTCCCTTGTGTGTCCCCTGTCCGCTCACCTTTCCCCCTCCCTGTTCCCTCTTCACCCACCTGGCTCCGATGGATAAGGGTCGGAAGGCACCTGAACACAGTCTCTATCCCGTTGCGCCGCGCTGGGGTCGCTGTCCATGGGCTGTCTCGGCCGCGACCCTCTCCATCGGGGTTCAGCTCTGACCCTGAGGGGGGTACTGCCGAGCGAGGTGGGGGCGCAAGGGGTTGGTGCGCAGCAGATGTGGGGCCTGACCCCCTGGGACTTGGTCTCAGTCAAAGGGAGTTCGGCCTGGTTCATGGCGAAGAGGAGACGGAAGACTACCGGTCTTGGTCTGCTCTTATATAGGCTCTCGTATCCCAGGCAGGCTTGTTTGCAAGTGTGAACCCACATCAAAGTGGGAATCGAGCAGAGATAACAGATTCCAGTGAGGAGGAACGTTCACACGTCTGGCAAATGTCTACAGCCCTTGGCTCCGGCATGTCTGTGGGGTCTGGGAGACCCCCTTGAAATGCAAACCTGGTCCTCTCCCCTGGAGGGCAGGGCACGGGCAGGCCCAGCCCCGCAAATTGGTGTTTAAAGATACCGACCACACCGTGCCCATACCAGTGCAGGGCTTTACCCACTCCCTTTTAATTAGCGGGGTCTCGCATTATACAGGCAACAGAACAACCGCGGGACTGCCCTGGCCCTCACCATCGGGGCAAGGATGAGGGATAGTAAGGCCGGCAGGGCCTGCCATCCTCGCGGTCCGACTCTTCACCTCGTGGGAGCTGTAGAGTTCAGCCTCCCTGGGAAAGCCATGAGGGGTCGCTGTCAAACATCCCCGTTGGTGAGCTCTCACCCCCGGGAACTACGGCCGGTTTGTGGGGTTAGCACGGCCGCTGGCCGTCTCAGCTTGACCTTGGCGCCGTCTGTCTAGTCAGCAAAAGCAACCGATCTCCCGAAGTTTAACGATCAAAGCACTAGGTGAGCAGAGAGACTCACACCTCATCCACTTCAAACTATCCCTACCATTTGCCTGGATGCGCCTTTCCTACAAACGGTCTTTCCCCAGCCAAGCTTTGCTGGGCGCATATCTTGGTGTCCTCCCTACATTACAACGGCATCGTCCTTCTCGAGAAGCAAGAGATAGGTCACTCACTGCTCTCCAAAAGAGCTCAGTGCCTGCAGATTAATATGTAATCTGGATGTATAATAATAACAATACGTAATGTCTCGATGTAATAACTGCTCCCGAACTATTCCACTTATACTCCACTTCTTTTTCTGGAGCAAACACACCACTGTACTATCACTATCTTGTTTCAGAGCAGCCATTTCTGAATAACCCCACATGTGGACAAATCCAAGCAGAAAAACTCAGATTCAAATCATCCACAACAAGCTGATCCTTGTAATGCATTGCATGTTATATGGAGATCGTGATTGCCTCACCAAAGAACAAGTCTAGAGGTAGTGACTGAAAACCACTGAGATACTCCTAAACTGAGCATACACCTACCCAGCAAGGAGACTGCCCCTCGCCCAGGGCATCTTTCCAAACAGTTCTCCAGAAGATGAAAGCTATGCCAAGCCAGGAAGCTGCATCCCCTGTGCCCTGCAACCTCACCCAGGTATTCAAGGGCACAAAGGACTACCATCTAGGGAGAAATAGTTCATCCTTACTACCAAAAGTAAACCAGGCATGAGATGACCATTCAGTGCTTTGCTCAAAGAGACCAGCATGTGCATTTGCCTTTGTGCATGTTATTTTATGTGCCTTATGGAAGGAAACAGTACTCCTAAACAGCTGATGCCATTTCACCTTTCATTTGACAGAGGATGCAGGGAAACAGCTGGTCTGTTTACCAAAAGTCAATGAAAACAGATTTTTTTCCTTCTTTTTTTTCTGCCCCCCTTCTTTTTAAAATTAGAATTGACTAAACTGCCTGTTGAGCAACAAATCTGTATCCAAGCCTAGGAGCCACACATTCCCCCAGAGTGTAGCTGCAAAACCGTGAAACAGATGGGGAAAGTCTGGGAGGTGTTATTTGGTTATAACTCCCATAAGAAAAGGGTAGTAGCTTGAGAAACTTGAAAACTTTGATGACCCTGGGAAGACAGAGGTGCTGCAGCTGCAGAGTAACCCTCCCCTTATGTTACAGCGCTTACAGGAGACACAAATTTACTTCCATTCAAATATTTTGTACCATTCCATTGATAGATTTTTGTTCATTATGTAATTTTTTTAATTACTTAATGATTGTTTTCTTAATGAATGATTTTGTGTACCCAGAACTTGGCAATACTGTATTGTTTTGGAAAATACATACATTTTTTCTTGCATGGTTTATATTAAGAACATAGTGGATCAATTTCTCCAAATCATATCTCAAAATATATTTTGTTCTGCATTTGCATATAAGCCTTAAAAGCATAAGAAACGTTTGCTTCAAAAAAATTAGATAACTTACATGCAATTGCAAATCAGTATGATACCCTGAAATTTAGATGCAGTGATTAATACCAGAGTGTGAAAATTGCAGTTAAGGTCTTCAGGACAAAGTGCTCTTTTAGTGCTCTCTCTTTACAAGACTTCTAGAGACAAATGGTATCTCACTATTATACAATAGCAATATTTCTTTTGGGGCGTTGTGCGTAAAGTACAAGCCCATGAGAACAGGCAGGATTGTTCTACAGTCATGAATATATTTACTGGGGGGAAGTTGAGCCCATTATCTCAGCTTCAACATTTCCTGCACCAGTTACTAGAAGTTCACCCTTTACTAGAAGCTGAAGTACTTGTACTCCTCAAGAATGCTGTTTGTGTGCTTCAACACATTCATCACACCTAGTTTTGTGTGACAACATAAGAATTAAACTGGAAAACAAAAAGATACTTCTAAAATAAAATAAAATAAAATAAAATTCTAACATAACTGGGCAAATCTTCAGATTCCAGACTTTCCTTCTACTAGCCATGCTTGCAAGAAGTAGTTAATAAAAAAACCACTATCCTGAGCAAATGTCATAGCATCCATCATGTACTAGATCCACCAGACTTGGTGGGCCACTAATTTACTGTCTCCACCATAGATAGATCCAATTTATCTTTCTAAAAAGCCCATATATATATATATATATAAAAGTATTCTTGACAAAACTAGAAAAGTGGGGGTGATAGAGGATTAAGTAAGAATATCTGTCCGACCTTCCTGAGGCAAAAATACCCAAACCCCTCCAAGTTTAGCTGCACAAATAGGCAGGAAGAGTCTGGGGCAGCGTGACAATCTTTCAGGGGTAAGCAAGCTAACTTACTTCAGGGAACGAGGTTAACATTGCTGTTAAGTGCAGGCAAGACAAGACATTTTTCCCTGTTCCATCCGTAGCCATAGAAACTCCAGGACTATAGCCAGTCGCAGGTCCAGGGCTGGGCACCCAAGACCCGGTGCCCCNTTTGTGTGACAACATAAGAATTAAACTGGAAAACAAAAAGATACTTCTAAAATAAAATAAAATAAAATAAAATTCTAACATAACTGGGCAAATCTTCAGATTCCAGACTTTCCTTCTACTAGCCATGCTTGCAAGAAGTAGTTAATAAAAAAACCACTATCCTGAGCAAATGTCATAGCATCCATCATGTACTAGATCCACCAGACTTGGTGGGCCACTAATTTACTGTCTCCACCATAGATAGATCCAATTTATCTTTCTAAAAAGCCCATATATATATATATATATATAAAAGTATTCTTGACAAAACTAGAAAAGTGGGGGTGATAGAGGATTAAGTAAGAATATCTGTCCGACCTTCCTGAGGCAAAAATACCCAAACCCCTCCAAGTTTAGCTGCACAAATAGGCAGGAAGAGTCTGGGGCAGCGTGACAATCTTTCAGGGGTAAGCAAGCTAACTTACTTCAGGGAACGAGGTTAACATTGCTGTTAAGTGCAGGCAAGACAAGACATTTTTCCCTGTTCCATCCGTAGCCATAGAAACTCCAGGACTATAGCCAGTCGCAGGTCCAGGGCTGGGCACCCAAGACCCGGTGCCCCCTCTGGGCTGCGGGACCGGCTGCCTGCCCGCGGCTAGTGAGACAAGTGATGACTGTTTGTACCCTCCACAGCTCGCCTTTGGAAATGCTAATTAGGTTATTCAGCGCCTCCTTTGATGTCCTGATAGGTGCTATTAGATAGTCAATTAGGTATCAACGAGATCGATTGTTTCAGAATAGACGCTTTTCTGTTTGAAGTACCCGTGAACACTAACAGGGCCATCACCCAGTCGCTCCTTTGCCCATGGGAACAATGCGGGCTAACACACAATAAATAACAAATGCTACTGACTCACTGGGCACTGCTGCACCCTCTTCTCTCTCGGTTCACAGGATGCAATCCCACATATTCCTAGTCAGTTACTGCGGCAACAAACGTGCTTTGCATTAAAAGCAACTTATCGGGGATTTTTTTTCCCCCCAAAACTAACGGACAAAGCGACTAGACAAATTAAGTACAAGCCGTAGGACTTGGGACACCTCTACAGTTGTTCAGAATTGCCCAGGCAGAATAACTAAGTGGTAAAATAAGAAACAAAACACTTAACCTAACTGAAAAAAAAAACAAAAAACAACCAAAAACCACCATTATTTCCTCCCTACTAAATAGTTTTACAAAATAACACTGGGTCGAGGCCTAGAAGTTTGAGAGGAAGATTGTAGCTATAAAAGACAAGTAGTAAAGGCTACTATATAAGTAACGCACCCAGAACAACAGATCTCTCCTCTTTCTTCCTCCCCTTCCTTCGGTGGGATCTATCAAGTTAATTGTCTTCTAATTGCTTATCAAAGAAAGAGATAATGGGCAGCAATTAGATGTAATGGTCTGCCAGTGTGACATCTCTCCTGATTAGCACACAACGTAGAGTAACTTCACCTGGATTTTAAGAAGAGGTCCCTGGAGTGGCTCCACGGTGTCTGGGAGCTGCAAGGAGGGAATACTCTTACTCTATTCTCAGTCCCCTGTTGCCTGTTCTCGCCAAATTGAAACAGGCGTTAACGAGCACGGGCTGCAGACGGCTCCCTGCCATTACCGCGGTGCTAATTCAATCATGTTTTTCCCCCATCCCCGCACACACCGCAGGGGAGAAGGGCTTTGAAGTTAGTGCTCTGGCAATTTTCCTCTCCCACCCCCTTCTCCTCCCCGATGAGCCCCGTTTTCAGGTTACACAGCCTACTCCTTCCTCAGGAGTCACCAGGCTCTGGCCTCCAACAGTTTCACCGCACAAGCATTAAACTGCTCCTCCCCAGCTAATGGACTTGCCTGTTTTTTTTTGTTTGTTTGTTTGTTTTTTGTTTGTTTTTTTTGCTTGGTTTTTTTTTGTTGTTTTGTTTTGTTTTTTTCCCCGCTGGCAGCTGACTTGCAGACACTGCTTTGACTTGCCATAGAGCATTCCGGTGTTGGTGGTTATTGTGATGAGATTAAAGCTATAAAGAAGGGTTCTAGAAAGGAAGGGGGCTCGCACTTGAGAATGATCTGCCAGAAACGTGGCTAATGCCAGCCCCGGGCCTTGCAGCTTGTGGGATGCCAGCGTAGGATCACTTCGTTCTCTGGAGAGGGATTGCCAGGGGTTCTGCGGTGTCATTAGTGCATCTTTATTGCTGTCTCGTGAGTAAAACACAGTGGACGAAAACATCAGGCAAGCAGGAATAAAATATGAAAGGATGTCTGAATTTTCTTCTCCCAGATGAAAGGGAAAACTTGCAACCACGTTTTAGTCACAGAATTGGACCGCTTTAGAAAAATTAAGTGATTTCACTCACATACAGCTTTGTCGACCATTGGAATATAATACCTTCTAGAGAAAGCCGACCTTTGCAGGTAGGAGTTATCACATAGATATTCGAATCTGCTACCCTTAGGGGTTAACTAAGTGAGCATCGCCTCTGTATTTATTTGAACAACTGTCACGAAATGGGACAGTATTTGTAAACTAGCCCTGCCAGAACACCGGCAAAGGCATTTCAAGTGCTTGAGTATACTTGTGGCCACGGAGTCATTATGTTAACTGATCGTTAGCACCTTTTCAAACAGAGCCTGGCTTCTGCCTCACCAGCCGTTCTGCAGCTCGTATGGCCAAAGAAAGCACAACCCTGTTAACTCCGTTAGCTAGCCCGTGCCCCTAGCACGAAACCCACCTGCTTTAGCAAGACTACAGGGACCTGCATACACACACCCCGCAAGCAAAGCCTCCACCTCCGGGATAGCGTTATGACCAGTGCGGCCCTGCAGCACTGCTTGTCCTAGTGTGATCCCCACAGCCTCCGTGGCTCAAATTGTGAGAAAGATTGGAACACTACACGTTGTTCCGGCAGCCCCAATTGCCTCTGGCTTGCTTTAAACCTCTCCACGGAGAGGGGAACTGTTCCGAGCCACCGAAGGACCTCAGTATCTCTATGCTTGGGTGCCGACAAGGGGCAGTCCGACTCTGTAGCGCCAAACCATAGCCCAGCCCGGCACGGTTACTGCGGGGAGCCCGATGCTGCAGTAGCGACAGCTCCTCCTTACCAGCCCCGGGCCGGTAGGGTAGACTGGGGGGAGGGCGGGACAGACACCTCGGTAGGGCTCAGCCAGAGCTGCCTCGGGAGACGTCTCACACGAGGAGTTTGAAGACCCCCATAAAGTTTTAAGAACCCCGACCTCTCCTTTATTATCCTTAGGGAGGTGGGGGTGATGCTCAGTCCCGGCCCAAACCCTATCTTCACGGAAGCAGCTTCCCTCTGCGGGTGGGAGCGCTTTGTTCTCCCTCTCCCCTGAGCCCTTTTATCTCTTTCTCTTTCACTTCGTCTAGGTCCAGCTGCCGTAGTTCAGTCACCCTTTCCAGTTCACCCTCCCTCCATTTGGTTCCGGGCAGCCTCGGGACAGCCGGTCTCCTCGAAGGGTGCTACCCCCCAGCCCCCGATATCAGGTTCCGGCTTCTAACAGCACGAAGGGCTGTTACTATTCCTTTTGCACGGGGTGAGCAAAGCTTTTGGAGAGGCAGGGTTCTCCTCCGCGGCCGTACAAGATTGTCAGGACGATCACCTAACCTCTGAACTACCGTCCTCTTCAAAACGGGATAGCCAAATCGAGTGTCAGGCTTAAGATTTATTTTTGAAATGTGTTTATTCGCTTTACTATTTTTAAAATGTTACTGGTTTAGAGCAGATAAAATTTTCACCCTTTCAGAGCTTTCTGGAAATATTCCGGTTCCATAATGAATATTTGAAAGACAGAAAGAATTACAGACTTCTTAATTATTTTTTTTCCCGAATCAACAGCCATTTGTTAGTACCTGATTTTGAGAAACAAGCCTCCATTCAATTCGGTATTTTATCTCCTGACAATAGATTTCCTTAATCTCAAACTACATCACATACCTGAAGAGATCTCTGCAAGATTGATAGCACTTGAGTCCTTCTTAGTTTTCTAAAACTCTTTCATTAGAGCTACATCAATTGCGAGCAAGTACCAGTATATCAAAAGGCTAGAAAAATACAGCATGGATTCCAAATTAAGGAAACTTCCAAATGTGACAACTACTTAGAAAATCAAAGGTCACAGCATTCAGCAGCACATCATGTAGCTTTTTACTAGGCAAGTGGCAGATTGGCCCCTGTATCCAAAAGAAAATATGTGTGTTCAAGGATGACTGGTAAGAGAACCTTCAGACTATTCATTATATGAGCCCAGAATACAAGTGCATCGGAAATCTTCTAATAACCCCCAAGATCAACTCTAAAACAATGGAAATTTTTATTGCTTCTTTCATGTTAGTTGACAGTTGACTTTGAAATATTTATGTCAAGGATAATTTCTTGCAGCCCTTTCTCTAGCTCAAAGTCAGGCCATTTTAATCTTAACTATTTTAGAGCATTATTCAAATTTAAAAACTCATAGCACAATGGTAACAAACTTTACTGCCACTTAAGGAAAACTATCTTTAGAATGTTATATTTCTTTTGACCATCATCCTCCATTAGATGCATGTGAGAGACCATTTTTTGAGTAATAAATTTCAAGACTAGATTCTTTCCAAGATCTGTTCAGGCAACAGGTCCTTACTGTACATGAAAGCATGAAGATACATTTACAAATTTATTTAGAAAGCATCTTTTTATTAATCTTAAAAATAATATTCTACGTGTGATTTAAAGGGCTCCAACAACAACAAAACAAACAAAACCAACCAAACAACCCCCCAAAATAAAATAAAAGCATCCATTGTACTAACATAGCAAGCCCAGTATTAAGAATTGGCAATAACTGTATCTACACATTTGTTTGAAAGCACAGTCCCCTCAGAAAAACTGGTACCTAGGGAAGTAGCTGAAGGGGTTGGATACCTCCTTAGAGGAATGGGGGAAATTTAAGTGTTGTTTGGTTTTTTTTTGACTCACCTTCAGTAATTTGCAGGTGGCCAGAACAGATCTAGAGAATAAGGAATCTATATGCTTTTCTTAATGAAGAGGACCTTTCTTTTAAGGCAGGATAAATAGCTCTACACTCCTTGTGAAAATAATTTTATTAAAAAAATCAATTTATATTAGTATTTGTTCCATTGTGTCTGCATTTTACAGTTGTCTGTAACACAGAAGACTGAAGTCCATGATTCAGATTGTCCAGTATGTCTCTGTAAAATACTTTCTTCAGCTCTGCAGCATAACTCCAGCAGGCAGTTACGGACAAGGGCATCTCAAATAGCTACCAATAGTGCAAATCCTCCTTAGTCATACTCCATATCAGAAGGTCAGACACCCACCAAGAAAGCTCTGGGATCTCTGTACCCTACAAAGCAGGGTGCAGTCCAAAAACCAACAGGCTGTGCTCTACAGGCTGTGCTGCTGAGGTCCAGGGTGGGTGCCGGCAGCGCCGTCAAAGTGAAGCCTCCAGAAGCAGCCCCTTGCCGGGGCAGAGGTGGTGGCCGTGCCACGTATGTGAGCGGCAAGGGCACAACACCACTCTGGGGTCCGTAAGGGAGAGGAGGACTGCAGAAAGGCTCCGTTCTCAGATCCTGCAGCTGCCTCTTGAGCTTCATCCGTCGATTCTGAAACCAGGTCTTTATCTGGGGGAAAGGGTAAGGAGCGAATGAGACGAGTTCAAAAAGACACCCAGTGCGTACCGTGACTCACGCCC
>VYZU01086136.1:0-19701 GCA_013401355.1 Ceyx cyanopectus | reverse complement strand
TGGGTATAATTTTCATTTTGGCTTGCAGGTGTGGGGAATCTCATCTGTTTCTCTAACCAAGTTTATCAAAACTTGAATTGCTTTCAAATAACCTGTATAACAACCTTTGCACAGTGAAACATGTAGGTGGCTAAATGTGGCACATGTTCCTTAAACAGTCTGTTTTAATTCTGGCATAAATTTATGAAGTGTTGAGCATGCAATCACTTCCCCCAATTCCCTCCCTACTTCAGCCCAATATGCCATTATCCATCCTTTGCAATGCATCAAAATGTGATGCCTTGAAATCAGTCTGAAACCAAAGAGGGGAGTAGTGCTGCTCCTTACCTTCATGAATCCCACCAAAAACATGAAGTTTGGGCCTTACTCGCCTCTGCACCGTGTTCAACAGCTCCACACAACCCACTCTCTGCAGCTCCTTTGGAACCCAGTCTCGAAAGCCTGGAGTCAGAATGCAATCAATACTATTAATTCCCTCTATTCAGGTAAGGTTTCACGTAGTCTTTCAGGAAGTCATAATTCATGGAAGTTTTATTACATTACCTGTAGTCGTAACCTCTCCATTAAAGCACACCATGGCTTTTAAGAAATGCTTCACTGTCACTTTGTCTTCCTTAAGACTTCCTCCTTCCATTTGCATTAATATTTTTCTGGATGTGATTTGTTTTTTTAAACTATAGGTTTAAACTTATCTTCCACCTTGAAACCCTGGTACATTTATTCCTGGCACTCCTGCAAATTTTTCTTCCCTTTCCCCTGGCTCTTCCAGCAGTCAGCTTGCCTAGCCAGCTGATCTAAGATCTGGTACTTCTGCCACCCCAAGATTTAAAATACAGGACTATGATGTGCAAGCATCAGATTACTTCTGAGCGCCCCTGGTCAACAACAACAAGCAACACAGCAAAACAGCTTCCAAAGAGCTAGTGCCAACTGCCACTCAGTCCTACAGATAATATGGAAAAATGCACAAAACTTGACACTAGTTCTTACAGAAGCCTGCTGCCTGAACTAGTGCTGGTAAGCATCATCAGGGCAAAATAATTGGGTGTAGAAGGGAAATCGGGAGCCACATCCATTTGTAGCACTGTTCTACTGACTTTAAAGTAATTACACCCTTTGCCAAGTTTATCTCAGGTAGTAAAAATTTGTTGTGACATGAACTTACTGAATTTCAGAGACAACAAAGAGTCCAGTTACAGCTCTACCTCCCTTAATATTTACATAATTTAAAAAGCAGCATTTCGTCAATATTGTCACGCAGGCTGAGATCTAGACCATCTCCATTTAGGCAAAGTTCTAACACCTAATCTTTGTTTGTAGTTAAAATACGGTGCCAACCTTTTGAAATTGAACTTCATTATCTCCATCAAACCCAAAATTTAAGTACGCTTATTCAATTAAAGCACTCATTAGTGTCTGCAGCACCACAGTATTTCTGTATGAACCCAATTCAGAGCAGATGGATTAGCAACCCATTTAAAATAGCACCCATGAAACATTATAAACATGCTTGAGGGGTTTTTTGCCTCTTTGGGAGAATAAACAGATTAAAAGAGTGCTATTCAAAGTGCTGGTTTTCAATATCCGGTACACTCTGCTGTCAGTGGATGGTGTACTGCTGCTTTATCAAAGCAGCACGCTGGTAGCACTACTAAGATGAAAGAGAATTTGCAGATCATCTTACAACCGATGATGATATTCTCTAAGTAGTATTAAAGGAGTAACTAGGATATAAAAGGACTGGTAAGTATATTCCCGGTCAAAAACCTTCCGGACTTTTTTTCCCCCTTAGCTCTGCCTAGATTGCTGCCTCTTAACTTAATTGTGGTACAAAACATTAGTGTGCACTAATTTCTGACTCCTCGGTCACTGAGCAGCTCTGTGAGAGCACTGAGCCAGCCTGGTAGCTCTGAAGTCCAATTTTAGAATGGCAGCTTGCAATTCAGACAAGTTTTTTTTTATATTCACTAAAGACTTCATGTGATCATGTGATGATCTGACCTCTTTGGATTTCACAAACCTAACAAAAACCCTAATAAAAATCATAATCTACTAACAATAATGGTAATAAAGATACTCCTGATAAGCCATGTTTATAAAGGGCAGATGCTCAGTTGTTGTAAAATCAACTGAAATATTTGAAATGTGCTCCTAGACTGCTTGCAATGTGTCTTAAAGAAAAGCAGTAAATAATATTTAGTATTATCTTGGATAATACAAGACTGGGCAAAAAATAGTGGGAATTTTCAAATGGTTTTTGTATGGGCTTTAATGACTTGGGATATGCCAAAACTGTGCGCTCCTGCCTCTGCTGAATGACCATCCTAATGTCTTTTAGACTGCCAGAACTTAGTTTAGAACTTAGAATTAAAATGGGGATCAGTGAATTACTTCATTTACAAGGCAAGCAAATTTTAACTAAATACAGAGCTTCAACCATTGAATGAAAAACAAATGATGCATTCACAGACTTGTGCTCACCTGTCGTTAGTTCGAGTAAGGAACAATTATCTGAGAACATAATTTTATTTCTTCTCAAATTTTCTATGAGCCAATTAATATAATTAAAAGTACTTTTACATATTCTAAGTTTACAAGGACACTGTCAAGGAGAATATGTGACTACATAGTCCTGAACTCTTGATTGTGTACTCTAAAACTTTATGCTAACATATTGTAGCAGAAAAATATTTTTAAAGTTTTGGTCAATCTCTGAAAATTCACACGGGATTGGAAACTGTTTGTGAGATGAATGCTCTTCTTAAATGAAATGTCAAACTATAATGGCTATGGAGTCAGATATTTGATCTTCCCTAGCTTGAATTTATCAACAAATTTAGTTTTTATCAAGAAAACACCTAGACACTCAACAGGCCCGGTAAGCTTAATCATCACTTTACACTTCTTCCAAAACGGCATTTTAATTCATAGTTTCCAGTTATGGTGAGATTACAGTATAGCTTATAGCATTATTAATTTTTCTTATTTTGAAAGTAAATCCTCATGCAAAAAAATCACACACAGCTTTTGCTTCACTTACCAAGGGGAGGTCCATGTGTCATTAGTATATCAATTCCCTCAGGAATAAGGTTCCACTTGTCTAGCAAAGACTGACCTCTGGGTAGGTTAAAGCCCCATCCATTAAACCACGGTGTCCTTTGGGGGAAAAATAAGATGAACTGCATCAGTGTAAAGTAAAAATCTCTTTCCATCTCCAATTTTTCTTAATTAAAACAATTTCTGTGCCTCAGAGATTACTTGCAGACAGCTTTTTTGAAGGGCACACCTATGAAACAAACTGGTTCAAATACACATATATACACATTGTTCTGTACATTTGAATTTAGATTAATATCCTATGCCTTTCTTATACTTTAAGAGTATTCAGCCCTGGGGGTGTTTACTCAGGAGAAAGGGAAAAAGGTTAAAATAACACAGTCTAAAGCTAAAGGGTTTTTTTCAAAGCTCGAGGATGTTCAAATGTAAGATCTCCTTCCTTATGACCTTGCTCAATGCAGGGGGGTCAGATTAGATGACCTTTAAAGATCCCCTCTAACCTAAACTATTCTGTGACTGTTACATACCAAAAAAAGCAGAAAAATCTCAAAGTTTGTTGAAGGCAAAACTCCATTTCTCCCAGCACAGAGCAGCTAGTGGGTGACAGCTCAGCGGGAAGGCTCTATGATGCGAGTGGTTGTAAGCACCATCTGTACTACAGTTTTTCACTAAACTCAAACTTGCTCCTTCGAGCACTTTTAATATCAGAAAACTGTCACATAAGTTGACTTTGATCCCTTGAACCTTGTACAGATCTGGATCACACAATGCTTAACCTCACTATGACTTTTTAAAGAGCTCTTATTATTTAAAATTAATTTTGTATTTCTTAAGGTA
Organism: Ceyx cyanopectus; assembly: GCA_013401355.1. Classification (NCBI taxonomy): domain Eukaryota; kingdom Metazoa; phylum Chordata; class Aves; order Coraciiformes; family Alcedinidae; genus Ceyx; species Ceyx cyanopectus. The sequence goes on along the minus strand of VYZU01086136.1, from coordinate 15,807 downwards.
AACTGAGATGCTCAGTCTCCTCCACCATAGCACAGCATTGTTCTGAGACTCTGATTCATCTATCAACCTAAGCATGTAGTCGTGAAAAGTATTCCTAGAAGGCCTAGGAGTTCTTCTAGGAGTCCTTCTTCCACATATAACAGCTAAATTGAATAATTTTGATGCAGGTATATTATAGTAAAGACTTTCCTTATCAAGTAGTTAAACAGGGCAATTGTTCTGAAGAGATGGTATAATATTTACACCTGTCACTAACATCTTCCTATACAGCTTTTAGTACTGTACTCATTTTAAGCGTTTTCATGCATGTATATGTTTTCTCAAGCTTAGGCAACAGATTTAGACTTCATTTTCTAGGTAGGATACTCCTGCCCTAGTCATCTGGGAGAATTTTTCTGAGTTCAAGCTATTCCTGCAGTCTCTAGGTACTGCAGTTCTGGAAAAAAAATTAAAATGGGGGGGGGCAGGAAACAACCACAAACCAAGAAAAGCATACCTGTGAAAAAGAGATTATTACGTCCTACATCATTTCATTATGTAACCTGCCTTCTGTACCCTCTAAATTATGCTCTTTTTTCTTCATATATGCATTTAAATGTCAATTTCCTGTTGAGATTACATCTCTAATGTTTATGTTTTGCAATTGAAGTAGTTTTGTTTTTCAGTGACAATAATGTGACCAATGAAGACGATACCCAGTTACATGGAGGGAATTAATTCCTGACAACTGGCAGTATGGGAAAACAGCAGGCACTGCTAATACAGGAGCAGGAAGGTCACTGGTGCCTTAGTAACAAATAATAGACACATCCCATGTAGTCCTACTGAACTAATACTTATAATACATGCACACAGGAACTCATTCAGCCTAGCAGACTTCCTGGACGCTGGAGGCACGGTAACAAAAGATGGGAAAACTACATGTTAAACATTTTATGGGCTACTCTTGCATAGCAATGAAACTTCGCCTTTCACTGCCGGCTCACTCTGCACCCACTGAAGCACCTTTAGAAGTTCACATGTTGTAAAATAAGGTCAGTGTACCTCACAGGAGGTTTGTACACAGCTGAATTAAAACTGATGCATGTGTCTTAGCTTTAACTAAATCACAAGAGTTTCTGCTTTTCTATGATTGACCTTTCTGAAACACATCTGAATTTCCTTTCCTAAAATGTTCCTGGGTTTTAATGCATCAAGATTATTGCAACCTTCAGGGCTGCAGTTAAAAGTTAAAATATCATTTGGCTAAACATTCAGCTGCTTAAAAAAACAAACACACAGCAAATAGGTTGAACTTTTCACTGTCAATTAATGATTCTTTCCCCACTTGCATTTCTCCTGCAGATAATACTGTAGTTACTACACCATAGTTAAACCTGAAATGTGAAACCACATCTGTGATCTCTCTGGAGCTCTTCAGAGACTACAACCACAGAAAAACCTGGATTTGTCTGCAGGTTTTTTTATTTTACTTTCTTCTGAACCACGGGGGGAGGAGGAGGAGGAGGGGAACCCTAGCTCCAATATATTCTTCATTCACCAGCCTCTGTAATTAGCTGTGACTAACAGGCACCACATGGGAATCCACTTGCAAGAAAACTTTTGAGACACCTTCCTCATTATGCAGCGTGTGCACAAAAAAGATGGCCAAGTACTTCTTTAATACACTAAGTATTTTCATACAAAATGAATTAATGGAGAAGGGCAAGCATGACTGGAAGAACACCTGGATTACAGATTTAAGGTTTTAGGCATGTAAAACTGTACTGCATATTCCATGGGAGTACTGAGCCCTGACTAGGCAAATTGAGAGCGCCTGTGTGTCTGAGGGGGTTCAGGCCTTGCAGAAAGCCAAGGGGGAAGAGGACATGTCCAGAACACCGTCAAGAAGAAAAACAGCTTTTTGGCACAGATTCAGGTTTAGATGAGATCACAAGAAAGGTCAGCTGATGTTTGCACTATGCTGTGTTGCAGTTCAGACAAAAAGGAGTTGATGTTCTGTGAATCCCCGGAGTGGACAGTTGAGTGTCTTTTTACACCCAGAAAACCTGAAACGCGCTCAGGAAAGACAAAGCCTGGACTGTGTGTAGGTAACATCTTATCAAGGGGTATAGGATAGAGATGTTACTCCTATTAGTGCCCTTTTTTGCATACAAAGGAGTTGCTCTGAAATTCTCCATACTTAGAGGAAAATACATTGTGCAGGTAGTTATGTGCCTTCTGCAATGTATTCTCAAACTGACTACTTACTGAAACAATGTCATATCTAGGGAAAAATACCTATAACTAACTTTGGCTGCAACCACCTTGTGCTAAGTCACAATTGGGTGCAAATAATTAGTTAAGGCTACTTAGTCATTAGTAACCATACTTAAGATCTGACCTACTTTCATTTGCTTTGAAGCTCTAAATAAAATATTTCAGTTAACTCCTAAAATCATTAGTAGTATACTTCATTATTAAGTAGCTGGCAAGAAAAGAAAGCTATCAGCTGTTGAATAATGCCACAAGGGAGGCGCAGACATCAAACCCACAGGGATCAGTAATGAGATATTACAAGTGGTTTTGTCATTTTGCGTTTGACGAACCAGAACATTTCCTCATACCTGCTGCTTGGCCGAGTCAGCCCATGTCTGAGAGAAACTAATCGAGCCTCTGCTCGTCAGAACCACGTCACACTTCACAGCATCCTTCACATGCTATCAAACATTCACAGTAATTCTTGATCCCTGGCTCACCTGACAGCTCAACCCTCCCCTGACTGCAAAGCTTCCTTATCGTTTAGGGATAGCAGCTATGCTGGCACCAGATGTGACACAGGGAATATCCTCATGAAAGGCAGACACCTGGCCCATCGTTAAGTCTCTTTAGTTCTTAATTTCTATGCAGGAATCCCTACAGATTCCCCTCCACCTGGCATTTTGGAAGTTACAATTTCTGCAATTAAAATAATGCTTTTCTATTGTCTTCATACCTTGTGATGTCTGTGTCTGTTGCTGCACTTGACATAACACCAAGGAGGAGGGGATCTTAAGCTTCATGACAAGACTCACCTACCTTTTGAACGTGCACTGGGAGAACCCCCTGCCAAGACACACAAATCCATTTGATTTTAAATAGCAGCCTGTTCAGCAGGTGACTGGATCACCTTCTCCCAAGTAACTTTGTATGGTTTTACTATTACATTGGAATGGAACAAAACAAACAAACAAACACACACACCAATAGAGCACTATTTTATGACTCAAAATCACAACCTATCGTTGGTACATACAGCTCAGAAGCAGCATTATCACATGGGGAAAGAGGAGACAAGGTCACGACCAAGTTCACCTAGTTGATACACTCCTCCTGGGATTTAACATTTTTAAAGGATGGTATCTCCTACTATCTACTTTTATCTCTTTGGCTCAAATTCAATTACCTAATCCTCAGAGTTCAACAACTCAAAAGGTAAATGTACAGTGATACCTTCTGGATTCAAGTTTTCCTTTTACCTCCACCAGTAAATCCATTTATTTCAATAGTTACTTCTAAACAGGATTAGAAAAAAAATTAACTCTTGGGTTTTTAATCCCATGTATTCATTCATTTTTAAGGCAACTCAGTCTTTTAGGAAAGCTTCAATTTTATCCTTAATCCAATGAATAAAGTGCAGAGGAGGCAAAAATCTCCATCTGTTTCCCTCCACAGGATAACAGCCGAGGGGGTGTCTAAAAGGCATCGCAGCAGGAAGTGCTTCTAAACAACTAATAACAATAACAAAATCCTCTTTATTTTTGTCATCGTTCAAACTGTACACAGAGACCTGGCTCACAAGGGAAAGGAACAGTTCCATTAGCAGAATAAAGCCGGTGTACAGGACACCCATATGCTCTCCTAGACTTGTTCAGTTACAGGACTAGTATCCTCAAAGTATCTATTAGAGCCCTGGACAGAAGCTGCAGCAGTGCAGGGGACCAGCAGAGAACAAACCTCAAAAAGGGAAGGGGGGGGGTGGGTCGGGAATAAGTGACCTTTATACACAGAAAAGAAATGCCTTTCAATCCTCCTCCCTCCGCCCTGAACGCCACGCACCAGTGTTTGCCAGGGCAGAGCAGCACACACGTGCCTGTCTCCATTCAGGCTCTGGACAGAGCGTGCCTCTGGGAATACACAAAAAGGGACTGAAGCGTGGGGCGAGAGAAGGGAAGAGGGAGAGTGTGTGTAATCGTGGAAACAAAAGGCTGGGTAGGGCAAAGGCACAATGTATTAAGGAAGCACATTTTACAAGACAAGAGCTTCTTCCAGAAAGGCTCTGAATCTTGCTTTCAGTGCTGCAAAAGCATTTTTTTGGTTACGCTCTTTCTTACAGTGAATATTCAAGTGCTTTTTCATAATGTAACAACCACCAGGAAATCTTAAAGGCTAAATGATTTCCTAAACGTGCTCGTTATGTGTAATGTTGTGATATCAGTAAAAGACACGGTCTGGTGGCTTGAGCTGTATTTTGTTCCCAGTAGCATTCACCTGCTGTGTCTCAGTGTTCCATTTAGAAAGTGAGGACAATAATATACAACCAAAAGAAGCATCATGAGGTCTGGTTCCTTGGGATTTTGCTTACCCTGCATCTTTAAACAGCCGAAGCGCTCACGTAAGTGGGTTACCAGTAGTACTGTGCTGATGTTAGCCATGTTACTGTATGCATCTCCTTAATAATGACCTGCGCAGAGGTTGGGAAGTCTCTAAAATATATTTCTGCTATTTTTACAATGTTACAAAAACCCAAAGCCTCAACAATTGCCAGTATTTTTTTTTTCCCCCCAGGTTTTCTCTCTCTTTCAACTTTCATATTGATAACTTTTAAAAACTTGCTGACTGTCTGAATGACAAACCATTTGAGAAATACAACCCCCATCCATCCATTGTATTTTGAGGGAAAGAGTCCACATGGTGCCTTTTCTCAATGAAGCCTTTCTCCACAATTAAAAGTTGCAGCAACAACCTCATCACCATAAGCTAGTGTGAGCTCGTCTACTCCTTGCACAAAACCATTCTCAACTTTTACCTTGCATTGCACAAACTGTACAGATCGTACAATGGAGCTCATAACTCAGGCTCCTATCCAGATAGGGATCTATGATTGGATCTGTGAGAGGTATGAAATAAAAAGCCAGGACCTTGACTGCTGCCATTTACATGTACCATGGATGTCCTGCCCTCGACCAGATTATCACCCAAACCAGGGACAGATACAGGACTGAAGTGCAGCTTTAGTCATCTGTATGGCTGGAAAATAGTACATGAAAAGAATTCCCTCACGTCTTTTTTGATTTTTTCCCTCAGTCTCTGCACATCTCTGCCTCTGCTGCCTCCAGGCTGCCCCAGCTGTTACTGACAGGTAAGTAATCTCTCCTCCTCAGATTCAAAGCCTACTACCTCTGTGGATACCTTTCAGTATTTGGTTTCTCTGATGGCCAACACCAAGACTGGCTTATTCTGTCCTGTGTCTTGAACGTCTTCTATCCCTTGTCTTGAGTGATGCATTTTGGCAGAGGAATGTCTGTTCAGTTCACATGTTTAGTGTTAACACCACCAGAGTACCACAGACAGTATGAAAGATCACAGTTATCTTTTGTGTGGAAGACATGGTGGGTTTATTTTTAAAGAAACATAAAAATACACCAGAGTTTAAAAGCAAAAGAAAGAACAGGCAGGAGGTTAAAATGCTAGTAATGTCATGGAGGATCACAAGACACAGAGGAGTGGGATTCAGAGCACAGGGCTCCCCAAGGACAGTGGTAAAGAACACACAGTGAAGGAGGTGAGAGGACACAACCAGGAAGATAACAGATACTGGAAATGAGGGGAAGATGAATTTCTCAAGTTTATAACTCAGACAACCTTTGCTGAAGTATCTGAATTGCTCATCAAAGAGGAAATTTCCTCCAAACCTTCTGAGGTTTTTCCAATCCCTAATTGTATTGCAATTATTTTATTTAGGGCTTTACTTAATGAGATCTGGGAGATATTTTAATATCCCAAAAATATGAAAATAATTCAAACTTGACTCAAGGGGTAATTTCATTCTACTTTTAAAAAGAACAGAATTATAAAGGCCTACTAATAGAAGCAAGTATTAGACTGTGCATATTTCTGTGCTGCATAGAGTTGAGGTCACCAGCCTCTGCTCGGTCCATACCTTAAGTACACTGTGTTTTCCTGCATGGTGACAGGAGCACTGTGGCAGCAGCTCAAGCCTAAAAAATACCATGCTGGAATGATTTGCAGAAACGCTTCTTATTCCAGAGTGGGCACATCCTCTCCTTCACTCTCACACTGCATCCCTGTGCAGGGTACATAAACTCTTGAAGTGTCAAAGGATGCTGCAGTATAGAAAAAGAGCTTGAATGCCTCAAATTGTTAGGTCTTTGTAGAGAAACAGTCTTAGAATATTTATAGAGGAAGTTTCTCTCTGCTCCTGAAGCTCACCACACTCACATCAAAAATACACATTGGAATCTGAGGGACAGGCTGGGGGAAAGAAGAAACAAATAGCAAAAAACTATCCGTCTGAAATTTTGATTCAGTTTTGCTTGGAATGAAGCTTGTCTTCTTGGTTTCTTTTAATAAGCATGATCATAATACACGTATTAGTTGTATTACATCTTTAATTCTCTACAGGCATCTTACTATCCACACAGGAAATGTAAATTGAAAAAGCTTCCACCTCAGGTAGATCCGAAACAAGGTTTTACTAGCAGACCTGTTATTGCAATGACAACACAACTTAAAGTAGAGCAAGAGCAAAAGGGAAGACATTTATTTGCAAACATTTTTGAACCACCAGGTTAGCATGTGTGTTTAACACGTAAAAAGACAGAATCTGTAAAGGTGTAATTACATCTAGCAGCTTCTCTTGAATATTTAGTATATTTATAAAAGTAGCATTTGTAAAACAACATTTCACAATCACAGGAACTTGAAGACTTTCAGAAACTCTTTTTAGATACCTTACAAATAACAATTAATTTAGCTTTAGAACAGTCTAGATAGAGCACTGTTTATAAAGATACTGCGTCAAACTGGGTTGACTACGCCAAGAATAAACTTGCCAGAAAACATGCCTAAGTAGCTTGTTTAGAGTGAATCAGATGGTAGACACAGAATGCTGCCCTCCATGATTTTCACTATTAGTCTTTAACAATAAGTAAATTATTCTTATCTACTCCAATGATTTCAAATCAGACGCTAAGATTGCTTATTGCCAGATGGTGCTTTTATCTATAAATACCATCACTATTTTTGTTTATGTTTTGCTCAAAATACTGCTTAGTATTCTTCAAGAAGAAACAGAAACTTTCCAGAATCCCTGGTAGGAAAACTAAACAAGGCTCACGTCTTAATTTCCCATGCACACATAGCTCACAATATTTAATGGCAGGAATTTGTAACAATCTTCTGAAAATTTATAGAAAAGAATGGACACAGTTAGTCATAATTAGTCCACAGGATACTCCCAGCATTTCTTGTTTGTTTGAAGTCTGTGCTACCTTCCATTTCAACTTATTCTTGAATATGGATGTAATGTGTCTCACCCTCGCTAACCTGATGGGAACAGCCAAAACAATCAAAGAGCTTCCAGTATCACAGTTAGGTACAGATATACGTTATGGCTGGACTTTAAGCAATCATACTGGTTTACTATTTAATTTTAAGTTTTAGTAAATGTAATTTATTTTAAAAAATGCAGATTTGCCTGATTTGCTTCATTTATTACAGCTTTTGCTTTGTGCAGAAATTTAACATCTGGCCTACTCACGATTTCATCTTTACTGGAAAATCTGATCCTACATTGGAGTCTGCAGGAAGGGAAGTTGGCAACTCCTGTCTAATCTTCATCAAAAAACATTGTTACTTTATTTGTCAAATGCTGTCAAACAAACTAAAAAAAAAGTCATCTGGGAAAAGGGGTGATTATGGATCTCCAAATGTGTATCAGGAAACCTCAGGAGCCTTGTACGTAAACAAAGTTCACATGTACAAAAATCCTGTACACAGTATTTCATGCACGCAATGTGTGTGTGTATATGTGTGTATAAAAATACATTTATCTCCTGTTGCTCTGCCTCCGATAGAGTCCAACAAATAACTAGAAGAAAGAGCACAATGCACTCCCAAACCACTGAAAACTCCAAATGCTGTAGCAGTGAAGCATGACCCTAGTAATCTAACATTTTCAAGTTACTACCTGGAGGAGTCATCTTATCTATGAGACAATTTAGCAAATCCATTAAAGTAATGCATTTTTTGATCAACAGATGAACACACACACCAAAAAAAAACACAAAAAAAACAACAGAATAGACTGAGGTAAAAAAAATATGAGGGTCATAAGAGAAGCAGCAGAAGCTGCTGAAAAGAGCAGTCTGATGTTTCTGGTGCTACAAATGCCATGCTGCAAGTTCAAAATTGCATATTCATCCCTTGGCATCATATACACTCTTATTTTTTAAAAAATACACTTTGAAAGAAAAGTTGTGAGCTCATATTACAAGTTCTCACCTGAAGAAAATTTTTTACTGATGACTTACAAGCCTGTGAACTGGTGGTTTATAATAGAAAGGCAGACTGACATTTAAATAGAGTGGCACTAGAATAATGGCTTTACATTAGTATTTTATGGGAGGCTGAATAACCACAGAGTTAACACACTGTATTTTCTGGCAATAAAAAAATCTGTTGAAAACAAAAGGTCATTTTATTTGATAATGTAAATGAATTAGATTTGTATTGTATGGTCAAGAGAGTAAAGGAAAGATTAATTCTTAGGGAAGTCAATATATGAGGATGGCTAGGATTGGTTTGGTTTTAATTCTTTAACCATGTTGTAAAGTCTGTGGTTTATAACCCACAGCCATATATTTCTGTACACCGTAGATTTTAATACAGGCTCTGGACTTCAGGATGATCTGATAAAAATCTGAAAGTTGCAGTAGGCCATTATGTGGGCAAACTATTCATTTTATATTCACCTCCTTGTCGTGTCAGTGCAGAGGTCATCTAAAGAGGGGGCCTAATTAATCAAACTGTCAGAGCCAATGAGGAGGAGCATGTTAATAGGACTTTTATTTCACCCAGGAAAGCAGTGGTCTGACAGGAACCAGAAAATATGGCCTTGATGTTGCTGTTTATTAGCAATGCTGAGATCAGTGGTAATACGTGCCAAGCAGCCTATGTTTGATAAAGCACCAAATGTCAAGAACCTGCACCAACTAGAAATTAGACTGACAAGAGGCAAGAATCTCAGAATATTGATAGCTATCCACAAGCAGGTATGGTCTGGATGTTCTGCTTTCTTCAAAAGTAAAGGTAAGAGAAGAAAAACAAAAATGACACTTTCTCCCCCCCACCCCAATACCAAAACCCTCCAGCTCTTTTACATAACTGTTCTATGATTTTCCTGCAATTAAGGGTGAGGCTTTGCAATATTCAACTGCTGTTTGGCACACACAAACACAGTGCGACTATCCCAAAGAAGCCCTAAAATTGGAACAACAGTGCTGAATTGATAGGATGCCCTGATGGGATCCTGTGGTGGTATAAGGCCAGCACAGTGAGGCAGCCCTACAGCTCTGTTACCCTTTGAGGGAAGGGTCAGCACTGCAAATGGTTCAGGATTATTCTCAGAACTGACAGTAACTGATGCAGACCAGTGATGGTGCACCAGATGAAGGTGGCACGGCACTGGCACACGCTTGGTCTATGCACAATAATGCTAAAATAAATACAGTGAAGATTTATTTTCTTACCCAAAGCCATTCCATAAAATGGATGTTCTTAATGCAAAGTGCATGCCCATAGTATAGAAGAAAACAAGCACATCTAAAAGAGAGTGAGTGGGAGATAGATGCTCACAGTTTTTGAAGGGCACTGGACTCATTTTAGCAGCAGCCACGACATTTGCTGTGTGGGTGATATATGTAAAATTTTAAATTAATTATTTTAGTAATGCACCCCTACGTGATTTCACAGTCTGCAATGTATTTTATACTTCAGGCCATGGTAGGCTTTATAATTAACTACTTTCTGAAGCCATTTTAATTAATTTTTTTTTTCTCCAACACCATTATTTCCAAATGAATACAGAGCCAACATTAAATAGCCTAAATAGAGAGCTGCAGGAATCTACTCTTGTAGGATAAAGCACTCAAGAATCCTGCCCTTAGCAGTGCTCCCAGAAAGGTTTAAGCAAAGAAAGTATCAGCTGAAAGGGAATGTGTTGCCAAAGGGAAACCTGGGACACTGACAGGCCATGTAAGTCCCTGGCTAAATCAATTTTTTTCTCAGTGGAAAAGGAAAGCTGTTGTGTTTATGGCTGCTGCCATGGATCCAAATATCCTCATCCTGAATGATCTTTTTTTTTTCTCTTCTCTGAGAATGGGCCATTGTGTGGATCTTCCTCTTAAAGCCAGCAATACTAAAATTGGAATCAAATGATGCAAAACTGAGTCCTGCGCCTGTCACTGGGGTGAGTCAGCGGCCCCGGCAGCCGTGCTCCAGGCTGGAGCTCACAGCCGCTGTTGGGAAGGCAGGAGACCAGGGCAGTCCTGCCATCTGCGCTGGGGACAGCTGTCCCTCACAGAGGACTGCCACAGTTCCATCTAGACTAGAGAGAGATGCAGTTAAGGTATTTTTCTTTGGCAACAAAACCACTTGGAAAAACACTTGGAAAACCTACTGCCTGTCTCCTGAGCCTGCCCTGCTCCTCCATGCCACAGGCACTGCTCCCTTCTCGTGGTGCTGGTGAGACTGAGACAGGGACATTGATGTTACCCGTGTTTAAAACAGTACTGGAAGATCTTTTCAGTTATTTGGCTTTACAGGACTCAGATCTCCAACTGCATAAATATGGGGCTGGAGAATGGCAGCACTGGGCTCAGGACTGGTGATTCAGATCAGGAACTTGATGGCAAAACTCACTTGAAGCTTTACCATCAAACTGCAGCTTTAAGGACAACAGTGCACCCCTACCATAAAAGAAACATATGAAGAATAAATAGGACATTCTTCACTACTTAATCTTCTGCTGTTAATGTCCTTTCAAACTGTTAAATTTATATTTATTTCCCCTTACAGTGTTCATATTTTCTAATTTAAACACACAGCACGTCCCCTATACAGCACAGAAGATATGTCAGATTGAAAATAAATGCATAAAGCTAAAATGTGGTCCAAATGACTACCCTTTTGGAGCTTTAGATGGCTATTTTCACAGCTACAAGAAAAATAAATGTTGGTGGGTAAAATCTTAAAGGTTACAAGCTTCATTTTTACATTTCTCAGTGGCAGCAGTGTTAAAAACTTGTATTAAAGTCAGTTCACCATTAGCATATGAAGTAGCACTAAAATTTGGAACTATGTCAAGTGAGTATCTTCTAAAAAGTATTGAAGACTTGAAGAGGGGGTTTTCTGCCATTGACTATGTATTACTTAACCATTAACAAACTATTTTATTAGTGTTAGGATTTTATTACCTAGATTGTACTACTGGGGGAGAGGTTTGAGTTTTTATAATGTCATACCTTCATTTACTATCATTGTACAGTAAGAGTATGACCAAGCAACTATTTCTTCAAAGGCTTTGTAAAATTGTATTCTTTAAATTGTTTGCCTAACTTCACAGAAATATTGCTCCTATTATGAAAACAAAAGAACGTCTGCACGTTAATCCCAATGACACTGCTATAGGAACCCTATTTACAGTATGACAAAAAAACAGTCCTTTCTCACAGCCTCATTAAATATAAGCCTCATTTAACTAGTAGGACATTTTTACAATGGGTTTACTGACATACTATGATAAATGTCTGTATAACATCCTTTGACAATAGCCCTGGCTATAGCCATAACCACAATGTGTATAAACACTGCATCAGTTTTAACAATGTGCTGTCCTGAATAGTAGGAAGTGAAGTAACACTAAACACATTTTTACTAACCCCCACATCTCCAAACCTGAGCTTGCCTTATGTTTTTCCATTCGTTTCCGTTTTGTTTTGGGGAGCTCCTTTGTTTTGTCTTCTCAGGGGGAAAAGAAACATTCCCCTTAAAATTATGAGAATTAAGATGCTAAACATTTGAAATATTACAGCCTCCCTTTGAAATTTTGACCTAGGTAGAAAGGTTTCCTGAAATTTGATTCTTTAGAGATAAAAGGGCTGGCAGCAGGATGAAAGCAGCCCTACCCTTTTTCCTTGTCAGAGAAATGAATGGAATGGCTTATGAATACATGTAATTCACCCATTCAGAAGCCACACTGGTGCCTATTTGTCCTGAAATATTAGGGTTAGGTTACTGTGCAAAGCATAATAACTGTTAGCCAGAAGAAAATCAATCCACAAGAACAATGAAGGCCAGAACTATGTCTTTAGAGACTTAACAAACTTTTCAAACTTGAAGGTAATTCAAGGAATTAAAAGACATTTTTGTAGGAATCATGCTTTCAAAACACCTTTATAAACAGTTACCCACCACAACCTACTCTTGCAAGGGACAGAGACCAGGAGTACCAGAACTGCATGACAAACTAAAACTGAACAGGCTCAACTGCTTTCCTGTTCATGGCTGGCCTCTGATTTAATTTCACATCAAATGATATCACAAAGCTGGACACGGTAAACCTACAGCACTTTCACTGGAGACCAGGGTCTGACATTCTGTCTAAATGAAATTTCCCAGTTGTCCCAAACACTTTTTATCTTATTTCCATGCTAGCAGTTTGAAATGTCACTATATATTGCCACAGTGACAGGTGAGCAAAGGCACAAGAAAACAACAGAGCTGGTTTCTCCAATGACTCATGCCTGGCAAATGTGAAAATTTACCCCTGGTTCCTGGTCCACTCCCAGGTATTAATGGTAACAGAGGTAAGTTTGGCTATGTGACCTCACAGAGGCTGAAATATATAGAGCTTAAGAAAACTTTTTATGCATCTATGTATGTATGTGTGTGTGTGTGTGTATACACACACATACACTCATTAATCAAAAACAGCACACTAAGGGTCAATTCTTGGAAATATTCTTTGCTTTACTCCCACAGGTTATCTCACTAAGGTTCGTGAGAGACTGACTGCAATATAGAAGATTGATCCATTTAGCCATAATACACATTCTATGGTCATTAATAGACTGGGGCTTGGGTGGTATTGATAAAAAATAAATAAAACATCCTTCAGGAGAACGTTTGCTTAAGAGATGATGCCCCCTGCTCACTGGGATTTCACAATCTGCAAAGACAGATCTTCTTTCAGCAACCGGGGGGGAGAAGAGCACTAAAGAGTAACATTTATCATTACTCGAACATGAGTATTTCTGTTAACTACAACTGTTCTAAGGACAACTTTAAGATCAAACTCTGAACTTGGGTTTCTCCTTTCTAAATCTATTTTTTCTTGCCATCATAGAGCTGGGAACCACTACAAGAAAAATAGATGGGCTTGGATTACCAATTAACACCTAAATATTTCTTACCCTCTCTCCTTCATTTAAGTAACTGCTGACTCTGAGTAACACTCCCTTCTACCTCACCTCAGTGAGAAAGGAGACTTGCCAGTGATAGCAATGCTCCTGAGCAATGCCAAAAAGAGAGTGGTGAGCATTTGTATTCAGCAACCTCCAGCAGCTGTATCAATGTGTATGAAATGCTGGTCTCATTGAAGTCAATGTTCAAAAATTCACCCATGATTTATTTTTCAATAAGACATCTCTCACTGTTCTGCTCTTCGATATTGCTTTGCTTCTGAAAGTGCAGAAGATATGAAAAGGTACATTTCTGTTAGCAACATCCACTTTAAAACTTCACATTCTACCCTCTTTATAAGGCTCTGCTGCTGTCCATTCTTTGATACAAGCTGTTATTCAGCCTTCACCTGCCTTTATCCTCATAAGAAATAATTTTGACTATCACAATACCTTCTGTGCAAAAAAAACCCCAGAGGTCATCAGGGTCCTATAAGCATTAGGAAATTAACTTCTGAGTACCAGAGGTAGGGTAAAAAGAGGGTACCATACCACACTTTGGCTATGTTCCCGTGAAGATATAAATCTGTACAACTTTTTTCTTTAGCAGTAAACATCTGAGGAGAGCATTATTTAACTTTCTGTTTCAATGTCCAACTGCTTAACTGCAACATGTATTCAGATAGATGAATTATCAATGTGTTTAAAATACAAGCCATTGATGGCAGTCATCATATTGCAGAGTGTTTAACAGTTTTCAAGGCCTAAATCACTGTTACAATATCCTTATGGAGGTTATTTTATCCCTGTTGTAGCTTTACTTCATACAATGCACCAGAAGCAAATATGACCTGTTATTATTAGATACGATGAATGCAAGTCTTTTAATACTAAAGTTCTTGTCAGTTAAATTTAGTCATTCAAGAGCCAAATATTTGGTACAAGTTAGTTTGATGGGTTCCTTCATAGGCAACAGAGAGACAAGGGACAGGTGTCCACAGGTTGATGCTTAAAGCAGCTGGGATGAATTGCAGGTCCTGCTTTTTATCCCTTTCAAACAGGTATCTGAGGAACTCTTGCTTAGCTTCAACTTTCAAATACAAAAAAAAACCCCTCATCAAAGCTCCAACCCCCCAAAAAAGTCAAAAAGTTTACTATACCTTAAGGAACATGGTGCATTATATATATACACACACACACATATATATATATACACACATAAAAAGCTTCTGCAAAAAAGTGGTGAGAGAGGTGCTTGTTCACATGAGCGGACATGTATATATACAGCATATAAAATCTGACACCTAAAAAATATATATATCAACTCCTGGCAATATTGAAAACCCTTCAGCATGTTTCTTCTTTGAAAGTGTGCAATGCTTATAAGAAGGCAACTGTGATACCGCTTTTAAGCTATTTTAGTAAGGCCCCTTGACAAGCTTCACATAAAATATTCAGCATTGATGCTTTCAAGTCCACACAATTTAACTTGAAAAGCTCTCCATACTCAGCCCACATTATAAATAGGGTTATTATAAAGGTGGTGTGTGGATTAGATGCTTTCCTTTATCCTTCCCATCTGCCTTTCTAAAGCATGATAGCATTGGACTGCATCACAAACACAAGAAAAAATTAAAAACGATTTCTTCTTAAAGTTAAAATGATTTAGTAAAAATTTAGTAGTTTTAAAGAAATGTGGAAGAAGTTATATACTCTTTCAAATAGTTATATTTACATCTCCAATAAGTAACAGTACGCCTGAAAAAGCAGTTGGAATAAGGGTCTCTATTTAGTCCTCTAGTATGGAACTATATTGGCCATGTCTTCCATTGGGATGGCTTCTCTCTTCTGAATTAACTTTTGAAATTAAATCCTGGCTTTACAGAACGAAGAATCCAATGCTGTTAAAATAATACACTGAAAGATTAGGAAACATCTACACCTAAAACCCAAGACACTTGTAATTTTTCAGACATAGCCACAGTGAAGCACTCTACAGGTACAAAGGAAAAAGCTATATTCAATTTCTTACAGGCTAGAAGACTTCAGTATCTTTTTCTAGGCTATTGAGATGCCATAGCTGGCATCAAGATGAAGATATGGTTGAATCTGCTGAATGGAAATCTGCAGTCCTTCATCAGGCAGAATTCCAAGTACAGTATTTACATTTTTTTGGTTAAAGCCTATAGAGATCCATGGAAAAAATCCTATTGGCTTCAATAAGCTTTGGATCAGACTCAGATGAGCACAGTGAGAAGGTTATCTCAGGCCTAAAAATGCATCTATTGAATCACAGAATCACAGA
>VYZU01086135.1:0-19380 GCA_013401355.1 Ceyx cyanopectus | reverse complement strand
TCCTACTTTTAGCTTGTAAACACTATGGCCCAGCAACACTTGCAGATGAATGTTCATTCCATTAAATACAATTTAAAATCACTAGACATTTTAACGTTAATGTACAAGCATGGACATACAGTTTTACAGGATAAAGATCAAAGATTTTATTTTCATTTTCACTTTGAAATGTCTCAATCTATTATTTTTGGTTATATTTAATGAGAAAATGTTTAAAAAACTTCTCTATCATTTTCTTATTTTTAGTGAACTGATTTGCTAGCTTTCTAGTAAAACTGTCCTTAATATAGTAATCGTTATTTAATTTTCACTAACAAACACTTATCCTCACTTTTTTTACAACATAAGTGATTTAAATTAGATTCTTATACCCAGAAGATGATGCATTGCCAATTTGATATTTTAAATCTACTTTTGAAGATACTAAATTGAATAGAAAAATAAAGACTGAGGCATGTAGTGGTTCTTTCGTGTCAGTGTTCAGTGGATTTTGAGTGGTTTGCACCAATTGTGAAAATAATTAACTTCTGAATATCTCTAGAAATAAACTTATACTCCTGATTTTGATATTCATTACTTAAAAAATGTTTACCTTAGAAATGAAATCAGAAACGTGCTACTTTTCTGATCTTTTGTGCTACCAATGATAGAAGTGCCCTCTAAGCAGCCAAATTTTGTTCTCCTTGACAATCAAAAACATTTAGAAATTCTTTTTTATGTTCTTAGCAAAGCAAGCTCCCTTTACAAGTGAAATCTTAGTGATGTTCCCAGATGCATTTATTTATGAATACAGTTGAGCTGCTGCATTTTGCCTGTCTCTCTAAAGAAAGAAAATGCACAAGGAAACGTTTTCTTTAATTTGTGAAAGTAGTTGGATTGTGTTCAGGAGCACATGTGGTGTAGCATGTGCACAGAGCTCAGAAACACAGAGCTGAAATGGGAATAGTTGTGCAAACACTTGGGTGTAGCTGCTTGTTAACTATTTGCAGATTTGAGATACGTGGAAACATTGCAAAGGCTGAGAGACTATTTTCTATAGAAAGTGCTGAACTAGAAACATGATTTGGAATCCTCTATTAAGTGGAAATAATTTTCAAATACAGGGAATTGTATGTGTAATTTAAAAATAACATTTCTGGGGTTTTTAATATGTTATCTCAGTATTTTCATAAAAAGTAAACTATGTTAAAGAGCAACTATTTAGTAGCTCCTTTCTGTTTGTGTAGATATGTAAAGGCAGACTTTTCCAACTGCCTTTGATTCTGTAAGGGTTTTGATTTTTCTACATCAAAAAATATTAAACATCACCTTTCTAATGGTCTCNTTTGATTTTTCTACATCAAAAAATATTAAACATCACCTTTCTAATGGTCTCCTACCTAAGAACAGTGCTGTGATCTTTGGTGGTCATCCTAACTTGATGTACTTTTTCTTAAAACCAAAAAAGCCTGTGAATTATTATTGTGACAGCTAATGGAATTGTTTCCATCTTCCATTTACCATATCTTTGTTTTCTTTTTATGCAGGTCATCCTTATAGAATTTTTACCAAAGACACCGATTTTTCGACCAGATTAGCATTTGATTTATTTATAGAGACTTATTCAAGTATGTTGTCTTTCCAATGGTGCCTTGCTTGGTGCTCTCCTGGTGGTGACATAGCATTGGTTCTACAGAATGTTGTGGTTTTTTTTCCACTCTTTTTGTTTCGTTTGTTGTTTTCTTTTCGTTGTATGTAAATGTAAAAACATTTTTTTTGGTTTTTTTTTTTTTTAATGAGCATGTTCTAAGTGCATTTGGTCAAACTGCAAAGTAATTTCACACAGATGTTAACTACTACTTAAGTTATTGTTACTTTCACTACTTCTGTTGATGTACCTTGGTTTTCCAGAGTCTTTTCTATGTGCGCGCGCACGTGTGTACATACATGTTACTATAAATACACAGCTGAAAATGCTATACAACTGAGCAGGTATTTTTTTATCCCCAAATGACACATCTGATTGATTATACATTGTGTAAGTACATGCTGAAGTACCTTCTGAGATCTTCATAAAGTTTTGTCAGTGACTGGTCAATTGTAAATATTTTTGTTTGGGTTTCTTTTTGGGATATTGGCTGGCTTCTCCCAACAAAAGGAGGAGAGAAAGTTCTTGAAACCAGGCTTTTTGGAGCCCTAAATGTCATTGCATTAGTAGAAATATCTGCTTTTCATGAAGAAGGCCTGTCAGCTGGTTCTGAAAAAGTTCTACTTTAAAAAGAAAAAGCAGCAAACAGCAAAATAGTTACTCAGACTAAAGAATTGCTGAGAGAATTCCATATTTCTGGTTAATAGAACATGAGATCACAAAAATAGAGTATTATTATTGTGGTTTATAATGTAGCTGTTTTATGCTAATGCCCTGTATCAACTTTATATCTACTCTTTACCAGACATTGTACACAGGGGTGCAGAAGTTTTAGTAAAACTTCTTGTCCAAGAGGATCTTTAAGGGTTTTTATTTTGCTTTAAAGCCACATAAGCAGAAAAAAGTTACAGAAATCTTGCACAGTACAGTTCCAGATGCAAATGCAGGTGTCATGTATTAAAAACAATCAAAGCAGGGTACACTGAGCAGCAGTGTAAGTTTAAATGTGTTAGATAATTATTTATTGCACCCTTGCTTCTGCTCATTTTTGTTTACAAAGCTTATTTTCTGCACAAGACTTTTTTTAACTGGATATATGATGTATGCTTGGGTCAGGCCAGTTGTATTTTTGTTTCTTCTACTTACATCTTAGTTGTACATATCTTCACGTAGGTTTTTTTTGTTGTTGGTTTTGCTGGTTTTTTTTATAATTGCAACTCAACCATATTTTTAAATTTAGGCATCTAAAATTATTTACATGAACATTAATGTAAGTTAAGAATGTTCCTTGTACAGTTGTGGTAGGAAGCAATAATGTGAATATATGAAAAAAAACCAGATATACTCTGCTTAATATTTGTATGAATGAAAAGTTGATACCACTACAAGAATAATCTCTTTTTAATCTTTTAAATACAAGTTTTATTTCAAGGTAACATATTACAGGTACCTTGATGCTGTGAACTATTTTTCTATGTCTCCAAAGTATTTATTCTCTGTAAAATATTCCCTAGTGAGTATATATTCCTAAATTGTTGATAGTGGGAATGGTCTAGAAAGTTCTAAGTTTCCTTAAATCTAAGCCTTCTGTATCTGTTCCCAAAACTCATCCTTGGCTCAGTTTTTTTTTTGTAGATTCCTGCTGTTTACTTTGAAAATAGCTCAGCTATGCTTTTCATACAAGCCTACATTTGTGTCTCTTTGATTTGATGGAATATGATTTTTAATTAATTAATACCACCAGTTTTGTACTGCCTCAGTCTTCTGGATGTCACAACAGCTCCTTTCCAAAGTAACTGGTTATATTAAAAAAAAAATCTATTTCAGCCTCTTCTGTAACACAAATATGGGTCTGCTGCACCCCTCCTCTCACCCAGAAGTATTAGTTATAATCTTGGACCAGTTTCACCCTGAGAGGGAGGACAGAAGCCTAATGTTGATGCTGGCAGGGGAGGAGTTGGAACTGAACAGAAATGGTAACTTGTGATAAATACTGCTGACCAGAAATACCTGTGAATTCTTCAAGTACCAGTTTTCAATAAAATTCATGTTGAATCATACAAGGCCTAGATTTTCTTATCAAAATTCTCAGTTGTCTGTATAGACAGGTTTATGTAATGGATGCAGTTTCCCACTGGTAGTTCATGAGTGTGAAGTGAGAGGCTGGATATGGCTTCTGATCTGTTCCTGGCAGCACCATGCTACTCACCTCAGTTTATTACCCAATCTTTCCACACTAGGTTCTGTGACACCACAGCTACCTTCCCAGCAGCACCCAAAGCTTCCTACAGTAGAGCTACTTCCAGCATGACTTGGGCAGAGATTAGAAGGTGGCTCACAGGTTTACAAGGAGTATCTTGTTAGTAAAGCTTTCACATAAGCTGAAATGCTGGTTAAGATCTTGTCCACTTCTGTGTGCATCTGCAGTCTTGGTTAGCAGGTATTTCTGTATTTGAACTGAGAAATAAGTCATGCTTTCTCACTAAAAATTATAGTATAGGGGTCCAAAGTCTCTGAGCAAATAAAAAGTCAAATCTCCCTTAGTAAGGAGGCCAGACTGGTTGTCTCTTAAAGCATTTCTGGCATTTTTTAATAGCAGTGTCTCTTGAAACTTGGGAAACTGTGTACATGTATAGATGAGTTTTGCTCAAAAGTGTCACTCTCCTGATGAGGTAGTACACTCACCCAGTAAGAATGTTAGAAAGCATTCAAATAAAATCCCTTTTAATTCATTAATTATAGTGATAAAAACTGAACGTGGCAGGGGGCAGGGACTTCAATCAGCTGTTTAATACCTACAGCAGTCATCAGGATTTTCCTTTGGTGGTGCTTCTAAAATACTGAATTTATTTTCTATGCTAGTGAGAAGACAAACAGCCATTTTTTTGTCCAATCAGCAAAGAATGAAGTTACAACAGTTTGAGCAGACCAGAAGCTATAGCAGGACACAGCCTACTCTTCACCAAAAAAAATACTGCATTATACTAAAATGTTCAGCTTCTTGCAATTCATCAATTCCTACAAATAATCTGTTTCTAGTTTCCTTGAATAGAGAGAGTTAGGTACTGCTTTGCTATTCAGTATATAATTTAACAAATTATGCTAATTATGTTCATTTCACCTTTAGCCTGAAAAACTAATGGTAACAGCATCAATGACTCCCTGTGAAAGTTAATAATTATTTTTATTTCTAGTGGTCTTTAAGGCCAATAAGGATTTCTTACTTACAGTAATATAATAGAAATTATTTTTAATCTTTTAGTGATAGGTTGAAGAAATACATCCTGAGGGAGGAAGGCTTTCTGTCTGACCCTACATGAATTCTGTAGAGCTCATCTGTGGTTAAATAGCTATGAGTTGAAGTTTTACACTGGGATTGGCAAACTTGCCCAGAAATGAAAATGTTTATGGAAATAGGTTACAGAAAGTAAATTTTTTTGGTAATAGCTCAGTAAGAATAACACTAATAAACCGTGTATGCAAATCCAAATTTTCTTACTATATTCAAAACCAAGTAGAGTATATTGTAAAAACTTTTACAGTACTTACATGTAAATTATAATATTTAAATCAATCTGTTACCTGATACTTTGTTGTAAATCTCAAAACCCCATGGTATTTAAATGTAATACTTATTTCTGAGATATATACTTACTTGAAAGTTGGGATTTTGTTTTTTCTCTCTCTAAAAGTCATTATTCAGCTCTGAAGATTATAGGGAAGAGCTTTAAAATGCAGTGTGTAGCTGCTCAGAAGCCAGAAGGCAAAGAAAAAGAACTTGGTGTTTATCCCCCTTCCTTCATCCCCCACCCCAAAGTCTTAATTTTAAATCAGTCCCCTTGTTTTGGGAGCCTTAGCTTATGGTTTTTGAGCAGCTGGCAATAATGCAAATTGTCTACAAAAAAAAACCAACCCATTTCAATTGTGAACTATTTAAAGAGAAGAGGCAAAAGACTTGTTAATCAGAGAAAATCCCTGGTTCTTTTAAGTTCTCCCAGCACTGCTGTTGAGTAATTAAAAGAAGGATCATGATGACCCTACATTAGGCAAAATCCAGATGATTTTATGTAAAGGAAATGCTCAATTAGAGAGGTCTCAGAGCCCCAAATGTCTTGGATTCATAGTAGTGACTTTATAAGGGTAAGTGGGCTGGCTGGTTTTGTATGTGTGACTAAAATAATTTATGTTGCTCTTCAGCCACCTTGCTTATGAAAAGAAAGCATTTTAGAAATAAGATCTGTATTCATCACTGCCAATTTGCTGTAATTTCTGTGCTGCTTCTCCCTAAAGCCACATGGCATTTCCATCCCAAACAGCTACACCTATGTTCATTATAATGCCTTTAATAGCCATATTGTAGGTAGATATATTAACTTCTCAGGGATTAATAGGAAATATGAAAATGGAGTTAATGAGCTGAATGCCTGTCTGCATGAAGGCTTAATTTGCAAATGGCATCTAGAAAACTTTTGATTGTAATGTGCATGACCATTATGAATGTTATCAATATACAGCTATGAGAGCTCCCTTTACCCCCTGTGTTATTAGGCTGCTGAATGTCAAAGTATGTTGGCTAAGGGTAAATTATTTTTTTTTCCTCCTCCAATTCAGCTAGTGATTATTTCTGATGGTGCTATCTTGTTAATTCGTGTGTTTATTCTTTGTAAGGGCCTCTCCCTACACCAGGTGAATGCAGGGGATACTGCTATAATGAGAAAACAGCATCATTCTCAAGGAAGTAGAAAAATTTCAAGGGAAGAAATACTCTAGAAGCAAAAAAAAAATAAAAATGTAGTGCTAAAACCACCATGCATTTATTCTCATTAGTTACAGATATCCATATGGGTTGTTCTGTTGGTAACAATCTTTTGCAGTTCATCTGTTTTTGGACTTCATCATTTTGCACACTGATGTTCAGTCAGCAGGGGCTGAATTGAAGACTACTCTAAAAAAATGTGTCCTTACAGAAAACTTCATACGTTAGCACTTGTGCTGGTGTTTGTATCTCCACCACATTACACTTAGGTAATATATATTTTATAAACTACATTTATTTTTTTTTTTAATAGAAAGTGTTCTTTAAAAAAAAAACAAAACTGCTTTGGTTAGTTCATTAATATTTTATTCAAATGTGTTTTCTTGGAAAAAAAAGTAAATGCTTGACTCCTCAGAACACAACAGACCACTGTTGAACAGTTAGTGATGCAAGAGATGAAGGAATTAAGAGAAGCAACACACAAAAGATGGAATTTGGGGGTTAGATTTGGAATTCTTTGAGTGTGATGGAAAATAGTTTTGAACTGAATTAAATAGTATTGATTAATGAAAAATCAGTAAAAGCTAGCAATCCATTTCAGTAATTACGTAGACTGTCTTGATTTCTATTTAACAAGTTTGTTACTCATTTATTTTGGTTATGTCCTAATTGATAGACAGTTCTGCTATTATGCTGATTTTTGAGGTAAGCTTCCTTTTAAACTCAGCATCTCCTTACTCAAAATATCCAGAGCAAAAGGGAATGGCTGCTGAGAGCTGCACAGCAAGTACAGAACAGGCTTTTCCTAAGCTGGAGCCTGTAATGCACGGCTAATTGTTTCCAAAGAAAATCCTTGATTTGTCCAGACAGCTCCTGTCATGTGACAGTATATCTAAGGCCCAGGGGTAGGATCCAGTTAGGATAATTTCAGTTCAGGTAAGTTAGAGACTTTTGTAGTTAGTTGTTGCTTTTATGGAGAAGGGAACCATTGATAAATGCTCTCCTTTGGAGGGCAGAGAGTAGATTTTATAATGTTTATTGCAACATGCTTTTATTTTTTGCCCTCATTCATAACTTCAGCTTTGAAAGTTGCTTTGTCTTGTGTTGAAAACTAGAGACTTGACAGCTGAAGATTATGATTATTTATTCTTTCCTGGTACAGTGTTTTAGGCTTGTGAATCAATTTTTTTTGGTGTGTGTTTAGAATTTATTTTTTAAAGTCAGATGTCCTGAGACAACATAACTGGTATTTTTTAGCAGCTCTATGTTTAAACTGATTTCATTGTACCATTGTAAATACCTCACTCATCTACTCTATGTGTTTATCTCTGCTCCTTCTGTGCTTGTTGCAACAGGCTCTCTGACACATTTGGAGATGCAGTGTGTACCTACCTACTTGTTAATATTGCCAATGAGCACTTTGGTTCAGCAAGATAACAAGAAATGCAAAGCAGTTCCTGATGTGAAAAGTGTTTCTTTCTTTCTTGTTTCTGTAAAAGGCTTGGACTATGGCAATCGGAATACAAAGCTCATTCCAAACATAAATTCAAAAGAGAACAGTAAAAAACAGAACAGTGCCTAGATGTTGTGTGCTAAATTACAATGTGTCATTCTCGTTGCTTTAAAAGAACTTGCAGAGAATTGCATCGGATTCTATGTGCTTAGGAAAAAACTGTTAAGCATACAAAGCAGTAATGGTAAAGTTATCACTGAAAGTATGGGATCTTGCAAGAAGAAAAAAAAAAACCAAAACCCTAGTATTTTGGACTACATTAAAAATCCATTTCAGGCAGAAAATGCTTAAGCAATAATTTAACCTAGATCTGGATATTAAGGAAACTGCTGTGTATAGAGAGGCTTGATAGTAATTCTTCCAGAGTTTGGAAAGGTAGAGTTGCTGCCATTTCTGCTATTGTAACATTCCTCTTAAGTCTGGGTTAGAGACTGAAAGCTTAGAGGCCAGTACTGTGTTCACAGGATGCATGGCCTTGGGAGGAGAAGACAGAAAAGTAAGAAAAGTACTTTCTTTTTCCTTTTTTTTTTTTTTTTTTTTTTAAGGCTGCACAGTTGTATATATGCATATTTAAGAGTATTTAACCATGTCTGCTAAATTACTGAAATTAATCTATTATTGAATTATAGAATATTATTTAATACATCTGCAATGTTGTTGGTTTTTTTTTCTGACCTGACCCACAATTGGAATGGACTCCAATATAATTTTTTAAAGATATTTCTTAAGTTGTATGTATTATAAGCTAATAAAATAATTGTGAACCTATCTGTTAAGCTTTACTGTTTTTCATCTGTCCAATATGTTGGGGGGGAGGTGGGGTGATGGTAGTGGAAGAAAAAAAAGAGAAACTCCAGAAACTTTTGTTTTATGAAACAATGTTTTTTTAATTTCCACTTGATAGTTTTAGTCTAAATTAGGAAAGGTTAAAAAAAAGAAAAAAAAAAGTTTGGGGTAATGTAGGTGACTCTGGGACTAGAGTTACTGAATTTAGAGGTGTGAGATGTTGCCTGTCTTGTTTCAAAGTGGCTTTTCTGGCTTTTCAGTGCGTCTGCATCTCGAGTTGTTTAAGTTTCTGGTAAGTTTCAGTAGTGGTGGTAGGATTTCTGTGTATTACCATTACAGCTGAATAGTGACTTTGAAGCAGTTTCTATGTTTGTTTTTTTTTCTTTGCATATCTCAAAGATACACTTTCCATCTAGTTAAGGCAGACAACATTTATTCAAAAGAAATCATTCCCATTTAAGTAATGTCCATGTTTTTGAGATGCTCAGCTAGGGAAATGCTGCTTAACCTCGGAAGCAAGAACCCTGCACTCTTGCAGCGCTCTTGATTCTCATTAGCCAGCACGAAACCTTTTGCAGCTCTTTGGCTACTGTAGTATGGAAATCTTAACAGCCTCTTTGTAACGTGCAAAAGTAGAATAGATATAATATCAATATATATCGTGTGTGTGTGTGCTGTGTGTGCCCAAGCACAGAGCGTGCGTGGGGAGGCTGCTCCCGCCGGGCGAGGTGAAGCATTGGGGGTGTTGTAATTCGGGCTTGCAAAGCGGTATGATACAATGTTGCTGAGCAGAAAAGCGCACGATAGATTTAATGTAGCCAATTGTGCACTTCTGAAAAAAAGAGTAACTGTTCAGTGTGAGTTAATTTTGGATTTTTTCAGCATCTCTCTTTTAGGCTTTGTGCCGCATTCTTCTAGACAAATGCGTATTCCATGTGGGCCACTGTTCTGCTAAATGCTCTCAGTTCTCCTTTTGCAATCAAGATTATGTTGCTAAGGAGATTTTGCTTTTATTGGTGCCATTGATTTGTGTTAATACGTTTTGAATACCTCTCGGTATTCTTCCGTAGACAAGGCCAAAAGAAAAACTTCCCTGAGTTTCCCGATTTACATTACAAATGGAGCGGTGGTGTAATGAAGCCGATATAAAGTGGGCAGTTGAAAGGGAACTAAAGAAGGGCACTCAAGTGAGAAATGAAGAAATGTGCCGAGCGCGGTCTGCGGGCCGCCTGCGGCCCAGCTGCGGGAGCGGGCCCGGGCCGGCGCAGGGGCAGCGGCAGCGGGGACAGACCCGCACCGCCGGCCGCCCGGACCACCCACTCGCTGCGGCTGCGGCTGCGGGCCCGGCTCCCGGGATCACCCGCCGCTTCCGACCGGCCGCCACAAAGCGCGGCCCGGGGCCTCTCCCCGCCGTCCCGTCCACGGGGTTGCCGCGGGGCCCCCTCCCGTTGCCTCCGGCGAGAGGCTCTGCAGGACGAGGGGAACGGGAGGAAAAGCTCCGCGGAGCTGCAGAAACGTGGCCTCTGCGCCGAGGGGCTCCGCGCCTGTGCCCCCCGCGCCCTCCGAGCTCGGTGTCCCGGCTCCTGGGGCTGCGGGCTGGGGCAGAGCCTCGGGCCGTGACCCGCTGTAGCGCTGCAGCCGCAGCCAGGCTGTGCCCCGGCCCTTCGTGGTGCCTTTGATAAGGGGGACGGGTGGGGCCGTCTGGGTCGCTGCCTGATCCCTCCGAGTCTGTCTGCACTTGAACCCAAACCCTCATGCAAAAAAACACCTTGCAAAACAAGAAAAAAACCTCCAAGCACCCAACACTTTTATAATTATGTATCTATAAAATAATATAAAAGCACCCAAAGCCTTTTAAACTTGTGTTCATAGACGGCTCCACTGAAGACAAGCTCAAAGAGGACATCAGGCCTCCTCTCTCCACAGGGATGTGGACAAAGAGCTCCCTCAGCTGCTCTCAGTCTTCCATGTTACATGGATGAGCTCCTGAAGGACTCAAAGTCGTGGTAGCTCTTTTGCAGAATAATCTTTTCATATAACGTTCACCAAAAAGCCCAAGAGCATTCCTGTCTTCCAGAATTTGCCCTCACAGAAATCTTCTGCCTGCGGTGATCTAAACCTGCTTTTTATGGAGATGGTGTGCAGGACGCCTGGGTCTAAATCTGCAAACAAGGTAAAGGAGCTTGTCCTCAGTAAAGAGCTTGTCCAGAGTGATGTTTGTACTTGCAAAGCAGCTTGGTGGTTGCACTGCAGGTATCAGAGATGATATTACAGAATCACAGAACGTTAAGGGTTGGAAGGGACCTAGAAGATCATCTAGTCCAACCCCCCTGCCAGAGCAGGGGCACCTAGACCAAGTCACCCAGGAACAGATCCAGGGGGGTCTTGAGTGTCTCCAGAGAAGGAGACTCCACACCCTCCCTGGGGAGCCTGTTCCAGCACCTGGGTTTGGGTTTCCCCTGACATGGAGACCTAAAGTCTCAGTATCGATCAATTTCTGATGCAAAGGAGCAAATGCAATTTGAAATGGAAAGAGTTGTTCTACTTTCTGTGCTGGGACCAGCAGCCTGCTTTATGGTGTGTATTGCTTACTGCAGAGATGTCCCATTGCATCTACGTAGGCTTGGCTTCCTTCTTCACATTGCTCCACATTGTTCAAGCCAGAGGTCTTCATTCTTAGGCTGTTGATCGCATTATATGTAGAATAAACTTTCCTTCTTGATCTCTCACTCTCTGCAATGTTAAGCCCCTGCCAGGAGGATGGGAGTGCAGGCTTGCTGAATAGATGGGAGGAGTAGAAAAGCTCAGCCTCTTTACTCATTCTTTATGTGACCTTTTGAGGACTCCACATATTAAATGTCTTACTCCTGTTTGCACGCTTTTGAAGATCTGGATCTCGAGTAGTTATTTGATAAAATGAGAGAAATGCATAAGGGTAGCTATTCTATCCAAATTATGCAAAGATCATTTAGCAGTGGTTATTACTCAGGACTTTGTGCTATTCTGAATTAATTTTGCAGTTATAAGCAAAATCCTTTATCATGTTTCAAGAGCATGTGCCCAAACACATTAATATGCTTTTTCATACCTTTCCAACACACTCTGTGGAAAGGGCCCGTTTTCATATGAGATAATGAGTTTTGAGGTTAATGAGGATAGGGCCCAGAATTCCTACTGTATTGTGTGCCACTGAGTATACAGTAGAAATAAATGGAGAGAGGGAGACAATGTTTTTAAATCCTCTTCCATTTAGGCATTTTGTTTAGCATTCAGAACACAGCCACATTACATGATTAGCTGATTTTAATGAGTGTCCTCTAATCAGTTAAATGAAAGTGTGTGGAAAAACCTAAGAAGATTATATTTGCAGAGACAGTCTGTTTACATTGTTATACCTCGGCTAAGAGGATACTTGGCATGTGTGATGCATCTAAGAGAAAAATGCAGAAGGCCAAAGAAACCTTGAAGACAATTGGATACAGCCCCTTCTCCCTCTCCCCACAATGCAAGCTCTGATGACTTAGTATTTTAATTAATGTCAACCCTTACCATCAGTGCTCATGGGAACAATCATTAAACCAACACAAAAACATTTTAAATGGCTGGCAACCTACCAGATACTGAGCTAAGCATTCCCATGGTAGAGTGGACGGTTTCATAGCCAATTCTGCACTGGATTAAATACATTCTGTAATAGTACTGGCTCAAAAGGCTGTTATTTTCATACTAAGCAATGCAGTATGGTTTCTAAGTTGTTATATTTGAAAATGTTTTTATATTTACTTCCCAACACTAGTACTGATGTTATTTATACGGATGTGGTTGAATTTTACTCTGTTGTTTTTAAAACTCAGCTTTTTTTAATCTTTTTTTCTTCTTCTGTTCCCCCCTTTTTTGGTTTCCTTGCTGCTAAACAAAAAAACCTTTTTTTTTTTCCTCTCTTGGATAATTCACATGATCAAACACAGCCTAAACCAACAATCAGTTTCCTATGTAGCTCTAAAAAAATGCTGGCTGAGTGAATTTTAAATTTGGACAACATATATTTTTGGTTTTGTATTGTATTACTTTTGCACGGTAGGAACTGGGTCGCATCTTTAACTACCCATTAGGTACTCCCCTGCTGACCTCCCCACTGCAATACTTGCTTGCCAAGTGTACTGAGTGGCCTGATCCGGAATTATTCCTCGAAGGCCTTTTTCCCTCCTCCCATCTTCTGTGTTTGCTGTTTGCTCAAATTGTTTAAACATGGAGCTCAATGACAGGCTATTAGTGCTGACTGGAGCCACACATAATGTGGCCACATGTTGTGTAAGCTTCACAACTTGTCTGCTAATTCGCCTCAGGCCTGACCTGAAATACCCTGACTATTCTAGCTCTTAGCCCTTCCCCAGCAGACACAGCCACTCCTGCTAACTCCTATGACACATCCGTGAGGTCTTGGATTTGGGGCCAGTTCCTTCCATTGCTTCCCGCTGGAGGTGAAGAGGGCAGAGCCAGCTGTGCTCTAAGGATGGGGATGAGAAGGAGAACTCTCCTCTCCTGGCCTGGCTTGTTGGGAATAAAAGCCTGCCGTTGCTGGCAGGCAGTTTGAGAGGTGCTGCTCAACTCTGCCTTTGGCTGGCTGAATACACACTGGTGGCTTCCTAGGGAAAAGATAATTTCCATAGCAAGTCCTCAAGGGAAGTAACACAGCAGGGGAAACTCAGGCTGGCAAGCAGAGAGTGTTCAACCTTTCATTCTGGTCCTCGGGATCTCTGATGCCACTGTGATGGGTATGGAAAGGAGGGAGATTTTGGTTAAGTGGGGAAAA
Organism: Ceyx cyanopectus; assembly: GCA_013401355.1. Classification (NCBI taxonomy): domain Eukaryota; kingdom Metazoa; phylum Chordata; class Aves; order Coraciiformes; family Alcedinidae; genus Ceyx; species Ceyx cyanopectus. The sequence goes on along the minus strand of VYZU01086135.1, from coordinate 5,885 downwards.
AAATAAAAGGACAGCCCATTTAGGGAGAAGATGAGGATAATGAAATACATAGTGAGGTGCTCAGAATTGACTCCTTAGAAGACATGTTTATTGGACAGTAAATAAAGGAACCTGGAAGGATCTGAGCAGTAGAAAGTGAAAAGATCAAAGCAGTTGTGCGTTACTGGTATCTGAAAAAGAAGTTATTTGGAGAAATGGATTTCTGATGCTGAGTTTGATTAGGAGAAGGGTGCATAGTAGATTAGGCTATGGAATTGATGGGTTGATAGGGCTGATCAGAGAGTGGATACAGAGGAAACCTTAGACCATGGAAAGCCCAGCAACAGTGTTAAAAAAGACTAAAGCCAACAACAGACTAAAAAAATTGAACAATAAAATTCTGTGAGGGTGGAATTTATGAGAATATGGAATAGTAAAGTTTAGCAAAAATGTACAAATTATGAGCAAGAGAAGGCAAACAGTACAGATTGAAAAAGTAAAGGAGGAAATTCTGAAGACCAGGAGGGAACAGATTTAGAGGTGGAAAGGGGAGAGTTATGGGTATTAAAACCATGAGGGAACCAAGGTAGTTATAGAGAAAAGGGGGAAAAAAAATTGATCACAGTATGTGAACAGTCTCTTTATTAATGCATTTAAACCTAAAATATGGACAGCTTTGGAAACACCAAAACCCATGGTCATTAGTTCTGTTTCAGTGTATTAATCTTCATGCTATAGGTTAAAAGATTGGGAAGCTCCTTACGATGCCCATTTCATGAATGCACCTTCACTTATGAGGGTTTTAACTTAAGGGAAGAACTCCTGCCCCACTTTATTCTTCCTGCATCCTGTCACCTTGAAACAATTCCAGTGTTCAGTCCCCCATCAGTGTCAAAGATCAAGACCCACAACACGTCTTCTGCTGTGTTTTTAGATCCTTGTCAAGCTTTTCCTCATTCACAACCTGAATTCCTTGACATGGGGAGCTATGAGCAGCAAGGGAGGCTGCATTTTACAGCTAATAAGCTGCTGCAGACTTCTTTCCCCATAAAACTGTGATTATTTTCCTGAAGATGAAGGGTTGTTTTTAAAAGCACTGTAATAATCTACATTTTTTTGTTTTGTGTTGCTTTGTTTTGTTTTTCAGTTCAGTTTATGACCCATATTACAAACATAGGCTGTAAAACCTTCAGTTGCTACAATGTCCAGAAAGTCTCTGGCAAAGTCATCATCTGTTTCATAAAGGTGAAATTTGCTGCAGACAGATGAATAGAGTTTCTCTAGCTGAGGCATATAATTAGACCAACAGAATTTTCATGCAGATTCCTCCCCTAGGAATAATGAACAAATACAGGGAATTTAGCATGCCATATACCAGACCACTGGCTAAGGACAGATGTTCAAAGGATCTATAAAAAATGAAACCAGGCAGCTAAAAACAATTTAAAGTTGATGTAGCCAAGTCTGTCACAAAGATCTTGTATTTTCTTGAAGTGCATGTGTGGAGTGTGTGGTGCTCTAATTTACATAGCAAATAGGTGTTCTTATTTATATAGTAAAGCTTAAAAAATCAAATAAGGATAGTCAGCTTGTTTCCTGTGTGCTGTACAAGATGCTAGAGATGGAATTGTTTCAAAGAACTTGCAAGTAGCTGAAGTGAGAGAGGCAAAGAGGAAAGCTAAATACCACCAAAGTATCTTGTTAGTTCCCTTAGAAATAATAGTGCTTCTCCATTATGTCCCCCTACTCATTTCAACCTTGCCAAAGCTAGTCCTGCCTGTCACTGCTACCAAGCATCCTCTGTCACCCTCACAGCAAGGATTTAATTGGGGGGGAGGTGTGTGTTAATTAACAGGATTCTTCTGCTTTGGTTGTTTTGTTTGTTGTTGTTTGGGTTTGGTTTTTGTTGTTGCTGTTGTTTTGGGTTTGGTTTTTGGTTGGTTGGTTTGGTTTTTCCTTCTGAGAAGGAATTGTTTTCCTCAGGTCTGGTGTGAATAAAGAGTAAAACCAGCATATCTGACACAAAAATCTCGTGACAATTTGGTTTTCTTCCCACAAGACATCTCGCTCCTCAAAAGTTTTGCTGCTGTCTAGCAGCATAGAGATGTCTTGCTTTTTCCCATTCAGGTTAGTTGGATGTTAAAACTGATTTTCAAAGATTCTTTTTCTTTGACCCCAGTCAGCAGAGAACTGACTCAGCATCCCAACAACAATACATTTAGAGCAGGCATTAGTTTTGAAAATGCTGTTTCAACTCTGTGAGAGACCACGGCAACAAAGATAGGATGAAGACTTTGAAGAAACCTTTGAATGCTGTTTAGAAGAAGGAGAATAGATAGGAAAACAGAAGGGAAGACAGTAGGATTCATTTGCTTCTTAGTGATGCTACCATTTTAAGGGGCAGTACTAATTCCTATAATAGATTTCACTCCTGGGCAAAGAATGCTCCCAAAAAGCCCCGAATGAGTGCCACTTCCCATTGAGATAATGTCTAGGGTTGTAGGGAGGGTTTTTTTCTCCTGTGTTTGTTTTGACAAGTAGATTCTTTTGCTTTATCTCTCTTAAACAAGAGAAGTTTTAAGGCTTAAAGATTTGAGCCCTCTGAGAAATCAAAACTTCGGTCTTTGAGATTGTGCTAAGTATATTTACTCAAGATTTATGACAAATCCCACAGAAGTAAGGAGAATGCTTAATACAATTCAAATAGGCTGGAACTTACCATCTAAATAAGGACTAATCTACTGCCTGCCTGTGCTTCCCTAGGAAGGGACACCACCACTCCCAGTGTAAAACAAAAGAGGACTTTAGGGAAATAGAAAGTCTGAAAATCCTCATAGTCTATTCATGGGTTGTCTCCTTTTAACTGACATTTCAAAAGTTATGCCCGCTCATGACAAATGCACTTTTCAGGTTTTGTAAGTTTCATTCTTTTTATGATTTTTAAGTCGGTGCTAAGAAAATCCTATAATACTTTATCTTGCTCTAGCTATAAACATGGAAGAATTTTGATCAAAGGGGACTATTTTAACAGCTGTCTTTCAAGGCAGCATGTGCAGCTCTCTTGGCAGCCTCAACTAGTAAGGTCTGAAGAAAACAGTAGTCTTTGCAAAGTCTTTGCATGTTTGAGGTGTCAAAAATATCAAATATATTGCCTTTGCTTAGTCCTTTATGGCATCTTAAAGCCCTGGTCAGGCAATAAAAAAGCCCTGCAGCAAGAACCCATCATTTAGTTCAGAGATCAGAAAGATTACTTTTGTGTTTGGTTTGGTTTTTTTGGTATTCATAACCTGCCTTATTCAGGTATTTGTCAGCAGAAATAGAATTTTTTTTTTCTTGGATAAATATGGTCTGGGATTAGTTAGAGGAGAAAAGGAGGGACTGTTGCTCTTTTTGCCAAAACAGAGAAGAGGTACTCCCCTCCTGTCACCTTTTCACAGCTGGGCAACTGAACACTTCTATTGTGCTGGACAATGAGGAGCAGAAGTAGCAGGTGGTGACTGCTCCTAATCAGGAAGTTAAGTAACAGTCATACTTGAGTACTTTCGAAAGGATTGCTCTTTATAGAAAGATTTGTCCCCTATATGGGCACTCAGAAAACAGTGAGAAAGATGAAAAGATGTCTATTAGTTACAGATTTCCAGCCCCTCCCCAGCTCCAAGCACACTTATGCATGCTGCCTGCTGCCCTCCCTTTACTGCCCAAGCTGTTCAAATGCCTCCAGCAGACAACTGATAAACACACAAGCATAGATCCTTCATTTAATCTTGTCCCAGTTCCTACTTTCCTGCTTAGAAAAAGGCCAGCCTTTTGTCTTACAACGCCGTCTGGTGTTCCTGAGAGCTGTTGCTTGGTTGGCCAAAAGGAACATTGGTTCTTCTGGAGCAGGCTTACAAAGTTCTCTACTTGTAACAGAACTTCTTGGCAGGGAAGGTAAAGGAAACTATTATTGCCATTTTTACTCCAGGAATCATGTATTGTCTGACAGATGCCAGTAAAGAAGCCAAGATTTGCCTAAAAGATTTCCCAAACTCTTCTCCATAAGGTACCAGAATGCTAAATCTCTTACATGAAAAGAGTCACAGAACCACAGAATGGTTTGGGTTGGAAGTGATCTTCAAGGAGCTTCTGGTCCAACCTTTCTGCCATGGGCAGGGACCTCTTTCACTAGTTGCTCAAAGCCCCATCCAACCTGACCATAATTACTTCCAATGAACTGGCATTCACAGTATCTCTGGGTTGCTTGTTCCAGTGTCTCAACACCCTCATAATAATAATAAAAAAAGTCCTCCTTATATCCAATCTAAATATACCCTCTTTCAGACTGGTCCCATTGATGACCACATCTTGTTGGCTTCATTGGTAAAGATTTTGAGGACTTTCCAAATCTTCAGATAGGTCACAGTTTGAGTGACATTGTTACAAACCTTTAGTTTTTCTGTCTTCCACACTTTTCTCTGATCTGGAGTCAACAATGACACGTCACCCAGACATACAGATGCAAAAGTACATCAAATTTTATATACAAATCCAAGCCCTGGAACTGCAGAAGACATAAGCCTTGTCAGTCTCCTAACATCTCAGAGGCTGCCCTCAGGTCTCAGGAGGGGATTAGGAGCCCAGGTACTTTGCTGACCTAGGACCCAGCAGCTGTCCTGTTACGTTCCCTGGTTTTCATGCAGGGAGAAGAGTAAGTGACAGACACAAAATGGTACAGCACTGCCTCACATCTTGCCAAGAAGACACTGACTTGCATGTCTTTTGATGCCAACTTGAATTTGTCCACAACTCAAATCTACCTCATCAGTGTTTGGTAGTTGTTTTTATTTGTTTGTTTGGGGAAATCTTTTTAGACTGCGCTGTGCAGGGCTGATATTTTTAAAGTTTTGGATCAATATGTCAGCTGTCATTCCTTCATGTTATGAACTGCAGTTTTCCAGGTCTCCCTTCTGGACTAATGTGGTTAATACAAATGAGGTATGACCTCTGGACCTTGCTATACTGACAGCATGTCCTGAAAGCATAAAAGAATATCCTAAAGATCACCAAGTACAGAGTCCTCTGAATTTGCCACAACTCCGACAAAACCTTCTTTTAAATACCATTTGCTTCAACCATTTCAGTACCAGTGTTTGCTTTCTTATCTGTTGACATGGTGGCTTAGCTTCCTCGGAACATTTTTGTCTGAAAGATCATTATTTTCTTTTCCAAGCATCCCATGAACAGACCAATTGTACTTCATCAATTTTAAATTTTGACCGTCTGCCAATTGCTTTCAAATCTAAAGCCAATCAAAATGTAAGGAGATTCAGAAAACAGTGAAAGAGGAGCACATCCACTTCAAAAAGGTTACCCAGCTGTTTGTTGATGTTGTTTAATTTTGTCTCAGGCTTTATAATGATGGCTTTCAGTCTCTTGGCTCTGTTTATGTGTCCTTGTTTAAAAGTCAGGGCTGTGTCTACCCTTCCCCAGGCTACAGGCACACAGGCAGGCTGCTGTGTGGTTCATCATTCCCATTCCAGCCTCTGCTGACTCCAGAGTCCAGATTGATAAAGAAATATGCCAAGAAAAACGCCTTCTGCCTCTATGTGGAGGGACTTCTCTTTCACAGCTGCTGACTATGATAAATAACATGGCTTGGAAACACCATATAACGTCTGTAGATTTTTATGAGTGTCTAATTTTGCTTGTTTTAACAGATTACAGATAAGCCTAAGAGTTGGTTGCAGAAATTTTATGGGTAAGACTAACCTAGCTGCATGCCAGGGAACTAATAAAAGCTGTTATTACCTGGAATAACTAAGCCCCATGCTGCTTAGTTTCTCAGGATTGAAATAATTTATGCTGTCATCAATATGATGGATGAATAGAAGGATGGGTGAATAGAAGGATGAATTTGATGTTTTTTT
>VYZU01086131.1:22271-34846 GCA_013401355.1 Ceyx cyanopectus | reverse complement strand
CTTTGGAAGGGAAGATATTTCAGCTGAATGGCAACTATATCAAGTAGCAATATTAACTCCAAGCATGGATTGAACAGACCTAACTAAGCCTTCACTACTTTAACAGTACATATTGTCTTAGGTTTGCAGTTCCCGTTGGTGAAGGACAGGGAGCTTGTCTTTCTGAGTGACAGTTAATGTTTTCCTTTGAAATACACCCTCACCACTCCTGCACCTGCTTCAGTGATACTTAAGTGCTGGGAAAAAAATATGTAATGTAGCTTGGAATAGTGACATATGGAGAGAGCTTTTTAGGAGTTACTGTAGGAATAGTACAGTGACCTTCAGAGGAAAGTCAAAGCAAGTCCTGGTTTTATTTGTGAGTTTAGTCTTATGATGAATAACCAAACAAGTCAGGTTTCACAGAAAATACCATGACAGTTAAATTTTACTGAACTGGTCGTGGGCCTCTTTGAAAATGTGGTGGAGAGTAACTGAAATGAGAGGAATCTGAAGCAACAGTCACACCCAGGCAGCTGTGTAACTTGGAATTGGTTTGGTGGCGTTCTTGAGATCAGGATGTTTCCCCAGGTAATACGTTGTTGCAGTTTTAATCAATACTGTTAAAATGATGGAAATGTTAAACTCCTTTTTGATCTTTAAAGCTGAGTAATACAGCAGAGATTGTTCTCATCTTGCTTGCATGTTACTGCCATTGATACTTGCATGGAAATACTAATGTCTTTTTCTCTCTTCTCCCTGATGTATGTCAAGGCTGCCAGACAGATCAAAGATAGGTACAGTACAAATTCTATTGCTTTTGTGTCTTTGAATTAATCTTACCCTTGAAAATGCATTTATTTTGTAAGGGCTGTAGTCAGCTTATATAAAATTTTCTTGACTCAGGTCTCAAGTGTTTGTTGTGACATCAAAACTTTAGAGAGAGAACTAAACTTCAGTGCTTCTCCTGTGGTGTTTTTCTTTGCTTGACTCTTGCCCTCTCATAGATTAATAAAGGTTTTTTAATGCAGGGAAGTAGAGCTCTGCAGCAGCTATTATCATTACTTCAAGTATCTATAAATATGTCATTAATACAGTTTATAATTAGAAATCTTTAAAACCTGGTGGCTGAAACAAGAATATTTCAAACTGGCTGTCCCTTTAAATTGTAAGATCTTAGGGTTTTTTAAGTGCTTACAAACCTTTTCTGGATAATTTTCCTTTTGATTGTGAAGCCTTGTAGCTGTGGCAGTGTTTCTGATGGCATCAGTCTGACTGATGTCAATTAAATAGCTATTTCTGGTAGCTGTTCTGTGAATTGTATCTTCAAACCATTGTTCAGAAAGCAAAATTTTAGTGTTTTGAAATAAATGTTAAGGCCATTTTCCTTCACTTTGGAATGATGATAAATATCTTCTGAGAGTCTGATCTTCTGCTTCAGAAAACTTAATATTGTAGGCATTTGAAAGACAGCTGACAGGGTGTTCCCAGTCCATACTGCTCTTAGGCACCATATGGATTGGCTGACAGTTCACAGGTTTCCAGGGAAGTATCTGGTTGTCATCTTCTCTGAAGTTTTGTGTAAAAAATGAATAATAGTTGGATAAATTAATCTTTGCTTTTCGAAGTGTAAAGGTCAAATCAGAGGGTAGTGGCAGTGGTGGGAACCATAATAATTTTTCCTGTAATAAGCATCCTCTTAACTCTTCCAGTTTCTTGCAATGCTGTGTGATTTATTGTTTTTTTAGTGTTTTGTTTTGCCTTTTTTTGTTGTTGTTGTTTTTGTGTTGGTTTTTTTTTTGTCTGTTTGAACCAGTTGTGGCTGCTCTAAGATTTGTGCAGAGGTCAGAGCTGCCAAGCCCCCTTGCTTTCTGTCACTCCTCACTGCAGTGAGAGGCTGGGTGCCTGAATCCTGGGCAGGGATTCAGAGAGAAATAAACTCAATAGCAACAGAGTGCTTTTGAGCAGCTCTTAATTGCAGTGCTGGGCACACAGGGGATCACTTCTTGAGATGTACTGCCAGTGCAAGCTGGGTACCTGGTTTATATTCAGGCTGAACATACAGAGTCATCATATTTCTCAGAAAGGGCAGTCTTAGGTTCCCTGGAATTCATTTGCACAGTGTAATAAAATTAGGGTTAGGGTCTTTTCCCTCTCCAGTGTTAATTTACTTCACCTTCTCTCCTCCATCCCTATTTTCTTTTGGTGACCTAAAGCCTAAATTATTACTCTTACCACAAAAACAGTTCAGCTGGGAGACATACTGGAGATAACCACTACCCACAAGGCTATACATTTCAGTATGCCCATACTGTGTAACTGCACATTCATTGCTGTTGCTTATTTGAACTAAAACTCCACCAGACACCCCATCTCCTGCCTCAGGTTGATTGGTAAATAATGGCTATTTACTAGAAAATCAGGCTTTGATCAGTGTGCTGGTCAAGGGTTTGATATTAACCACGCTTCTGCCTTTTTGAAAATGGCTTTGGGGATTAAACAATGCAAAAATGGATTTTTGGTAATGCTCTTTTCTTGACCTTAGAGTGACAGTGGCTTCAGCATTCCGCATCAGCCTGAAACCAGAGGTCAGTGACAGCATGACTCACCTGATGGTGGACTTTGCTCTGGAAAGGCACATACTGCAGGCTGTCAAGTTTTTGCCAGGTAAAAAAAATCTGCATGCAGTGGGTTTTGAATTTGTAATGACATTAATAACTTGCAACCTTTTCGGCAAACCAACCAAAACCACACCTCTTTTTTTGCGCGAGGGTACTTAAGCTCATTGTCATTCATTGGATGTTAAGCTGAGGGGTAAAGTCTTCTGATTTTATTGTGTTAATTTCTACATAATAAAGCCTTTCAGGTGATAATAAAAAATATCTCAGAGGTGATAATCAGTCCTCCTGATCCGGTTTTGGTTTTGTTTTAATTCCTCTGTACTTGCTGAAGTTGTTTCTCTAGACTATACCCACTAGCTTGATGCTTAGTGACACTCAGAGTCCTGCTCACCTGCAGCAGGGTTATGCATGGTACTGTCAGCTAACATGGCACTCACAAGAGTGGTTACGGGTCTGAGATGCAAGAGAGGGATAATGTACCAGGGCACTGATACTACCATAACACAAAATGTGTGTTGATGCATCTGTTCCTAGCTGAAAGTAAACTTGGAATACAATGTTGCAGTGTCTGCTGCTCGTGTCTTTCTAGTGGTGCAGCTTTCCTATATAAAACACTCTGCCCTTGACTGATACCAAGAATACATTGACAAGACTGCTTCTGGCAGGGATGTGAATTGTTTCACTTTTAAGTCACCAGTCTAAATCTGTTAAGGACTTGGCAGCATCAGTTTACATTTCTTGAGTGCTGCAGATACAGTATTTGGTGTAGGAAATGACCAACGTTATTCCTTGTGGTCAGCTAGCAATGTCTACGCAGAAATTCACCTTTTAGTTTTAGAATCTGGATGTCAGTCCATGCTCTGTGTTTCCGATAAGGGTACAAGGCAGGTAAGCTGATCACAGTGCAGCTGTTTAATGGGAGCTCTGACAGTTTAGTGAGCATGCATAAAGTCCTGTGATGGAAATATTCTACTGTAATGCCAAGCTATTAAATTACTCTGACACCCAATACAGATAGCTAAACAAGCAAAAATGCACTGAGCATTGACAGACCTTCACACATCAGGATATTTCCTAATGTCCTAGTGTGGGAAGCAGAAAGCAGGTTTGGTGTTGTGGTGATGCAGGTATTTGAACACTGCTCACCAGAATCATTCTGAAGACTTGGTCACTCCAAGAAGAGGAAAATACATAAAACATGGAAGGAGGGTCAGGCCACCTGGGAAGAATATAGGGAGGTTGTCAAGGATGCAGGGATGCAACAAGGAAAGCTAAGGCTTCCCTTGAAATCAAGCTAGCGAGGGAGGCCAAGGACAACAAGAAAAGCTTCTTCAAGTATGTTGGAGGCATAGAGGTAATGTGTGTCCGCTACTGGATGAAGCGGGTGCCCTGGTGACTGAGGACAGAGAGAAGGCTGAGTTACTGAATGCCACCTTTGCCTCGGTCTTTACTTCTAAGGTCAGCTACCAGGAGTCCCAGGTCTCCAAGACCACAGATGAAGTCTGGAGGGAGGATGTTCTTTCCTCAGTTGAAGAGGCTTGGGTTAGTGACCAGTTGAGTAAATTGGACATCCACAAATCTATGAACCCTGATGGGATACATCCACGAGTGCTGAGGGAGATGGCAGAGGTTATTGCTAGACCACTCTCGATAATTTTGGAAAGGTCCTGGGGAACAGGAGAGGTGCCTGAGGACTGGAGGAAGGCCAATGTTGTCCCAGTCTTCAAAAAAGGCAAAAAGGAGGACCTGGGTAGCTACAGGCCTGTCAGCCTCACCTCCATCTCTGGAAAGGTGATGGAACAACTTGTCCTTGCTGACAGAAATTTAATTAAATTTAACAAGAGCAACTGTAATGTGCTACATCTGGGGAAGGACAACCCCATGTATCAGTACAGGCTGGGGGCTGATGTACTAGAGAGCAGCTCTGGCGAAAGAGACCTGGGGGTCCTGGTGGACAGGAGGATCACCATGAGCCAACAGTGTGCCCTTGCGGCCAAGAAGGCCAGTGGCATCCTGGGATGCATTAGGAGGAGTGTGGCCAGCAGGTCAAGGGAGGTTCTCCTCCCCCTCTACTCTGCACTGGTGAGATCCCACCTTGAGTACTGTGTACAGTTTTGGGCACCTCAATTCAGGAAAGACAGAGATGTATTAGAGAGAGTCCAGTGCAGGACCACCAAGATGCTGAAGGGAGTGGAGCATCTCCCTTATGAAGAGAGGCTGAGAGAGGTGGGGCTCTTTAGCCTGGAGGAGACTGAGGGGGGACCTCATTAATGTCTATAAATATGTTAAGGTGAGTGTAGGGAGGATGGAACCAGACTCAGAATTCTAAGTGTCATCCAACGACAGGAGAAGAGGCAATGGGAGCAAGTTGGAGCACAAGAAGTTTAGGGTAAACACAAGGAAGAACTTTTTCCCAGTGAGGGTGACAGAGCTCTGGAATGGGCTGCCCAGGGAGGTTGTGGAGTCTCCTTCTCTGGAGACACTGAAGACACACCTGGATCTGTTCCTGTGTGACTTGGTCTAGGTGATCCTGCTCTGGCAGGGGTTTTGGACTAGATGATCTTCTAGGTCCTTTCCAACCCCTAACATTCTATGATTCTGTGACTCCAAATACATGGAAGATTCTGTTATTTTACTCCATGGAAAAAATAAGTGGCATAGTTAGTTAAATGTACAGCTGTATGTTCTGAAATCCTTTGTCCTCAATTCTTCTGTTCCCTAAGAAGGGATCTTACTGATATTCTCAAATTGTCCTTACATTACTTTGATGGCAAATGCATGTGATAAGCAGTTCAGATTTTGCTGTGGTTTAACCCCAACTAAGAACCACCCAGCTACTCCCTCACTCCCCCGGTCTTGGTGGGATGGGGAAAAAATGAGGAGTAAAGTGAGGAAACTTTTGGGTTGCAGTGAAGAACCATTTCATAGGTAAAGCAAAAGCTGTGTATGGAAGTGAAATAACTTAAAAGGACTTGGTGCTGCTCAGCATTAACTGAAACCCGTGTTACTAGAACGGTTTTCATCACAGACCCAAAGAACAGCCCCTTACAAGCTTCTGTGAAGAAGTATAACTCTGTCCCAGACAAAATCATCACAGACTTGAAATAGTTTCACTCTCTTCTGTGCTGCTTATTTGCCCTAAAGCATTTAAAACCTGTTCCACCGGTTTCCCTGTAAATCCTGCTTGGATAAACTGCAAGGAAGTGAGGGGGGAAAATAAAGCAGCTGTATTTCAGTAGTGCTAGGATAAAATAATTGAACAGGTCATGCAAGGAAGGTGTGAAGGTGTCTAGTGCTGTGTGTAAAGCAAACTAGGCCTTCTGCTTCTATAGCTAAAAGGTGTTTCTATATGGTAAATGGCTCAGCCATAATTTATATGATTATGATCAATCATTGTGGAGAGGAATGATGGGTAATAACCTGTTCAAGAAATAGATGTTTCCACTGCAGAACAGTAACCTGTGTGTAAATAGGAGTTGTGTACTGAGATGTAGCTACACCACAGTGAAGCATTTGAGTATTAGGAAAAGGAATTATTTTTGACAAGCAGAATCTGCAGGTCTATCAATTCCACTGATGCATCAGTATTCTACTTTTTTTTTTTTGTGTTCCTCCTTAATAAATTGACATGCAGTCCATTTTTACATTTATTTCAAGCTTTTGTGAATGCTCAAACAAAGGAAAAGCTTTTCCTTCAAAAGCTGCAAACAATAATTCATCTTTTTTTTTTTTTCTCTTCTTCCAGCAAGTCTTCCTTTGGACACTGTGAAGAGTTTGCAAATGCCTTCTTTCCAGTCATTTAAGTGCCCTTTGATTTTATGGAAATAGGCTTCTGTTGCCTATACATTAAACTTTGTCAGTAGTGAATCTTAGGAATTCTTTCTGCTTCTTTCAAGTCAAAGGATGAAAACTAGGTAACTGCTGACTGGCTAATGGGAACTACTGCTGATAGTTGTCTATAGTGGTGGAAGAAAAGGGTAGTGATACTGTTTGGGAGCTGCAGCTGCACTTACCTTCCAAAGCTTCAGAAATAACAGTTTGATTCTTAATGTTCTTCCTGTATAGTGCTATTTTAAGTGTGGGTTCATAAGTCCACTCTAGCATGACCTTCTTACTGCTTCCAGGAGGTGATCAGCTCAAGATACTGATGAAACAAACAGCTGGAAAATGTGATGCAAATGTTCTTTCTGGTGTTACTGTGTGTGTTTATAATAATGCTTTGTAAATGGAATAGATCCCCTAAAAGGAATGAGTGTTACTGGGCCAAGGACAACTTCTGAACCCTGTAACACCACAGAGGACAAATTAATGCTCAGTCCATTCTCTTCTTTCAACTGACCTGCTTACTTGTCATTCTGCAGCCCCTAAAGCTCCAGAGATAGATCTGTCTGCATGTCTGGTTGCTGATAACTGCATAACAGTGTCATGGAGAATGCCTGAAGAAGACAGCAGAATTGACCATTTTGTACTGGAGTACAGGAAAACCAACTTTGATGGGCTGCCCCGAGTGAAAGATGAGCAGCATTGGGAACAGATAGACTGCATCAAAGCTACTGAATATACATTATCAGGTGAAGGGGGTTTGATGCTTCAAACTCAGCAACATGGATGTAATTAATCATGCTTGGAAGTTTTGTGAAATATGTGTTTTCCTGTAAGTAATGACATTGTTTCACGCAAGTCTCGGGTGCTTTTGTGCAATCATGGCTCTGCCTTCTAGATATACTCAAAGTAGTGTGAAAAATACTGTATTAAGTGAACCTCTCACTGATGTTTAAGCTGAATTATTTATATGTAAGACAACCAACCACATGTTATACATGTTAAGTCTTGTAACAGTTGTCAGTGAACTCAAGTTTCTAAACGTTCACTTTTTAGGTTTGAAGTTTGATACAAAATACATGAACCTTAGAGTACAAGCTTGCAACAAAGCTGTGGCAGGGGAATACTCTGATCCTGTGACTCTGGAAACCAAAGGTAAAACCCGAAAGACTAACCTTAGATGCACTGAAAACTGCACTTACTGTTCTGCTTTCCTATAGGAACATGTATATTGTCTGTTTCTGCATAGGCACTGCTGAAACATGGTGTCCCAAGTGGGAAAACTAACCACTCTTTCTGTAAGATTAAGAAGCTTGTTGTCACAAAGCTTGTCTTGTAACATTCAGACACTAGAAATGAGGTAGTGATAGAATTTTCTCCAGCAAAGCTTGAAATTGTTTGTTTTTTGTTTTGAGCTGTGGATTGATAGTCATATCATGTCAACATATATAGAGAGAAGGTGAATGAAACCATTTCTTGGCAGTGGTGTTTTGTGACAACACAAATCTTGAATTATTATGGTGGAGATAATTATCATGAGGCTTTAATGATAGCAAATCCTTCAGCATAAAGGCCAGAATGACTGATACAACCTGGGTAGTGAAAATATAAATTCTGTTAATTGTGAACATTGCTTCCTGAAAAAACTAAACTATATGCAGCTTGAAGAAGCTGATGGGCATCCTTGTAGCTTTTCTGAAGTGATTTTAATACTTGTGGCAACAGTCACTGTTAGGCATATAGTATCCATTGAATAGCTATTTACATTCCCTGCTCCAGTACAAGAGAAAATAATTGAAGCATCCCATATTATTTTTGCTACTTGTCTGAACACTTAGTTAACTTTCTTTAATAAGCAATCCACAGAAACTCCTTGTCCATGTGATTACTTTGTTGTTTTTTCAGACTTGAGTGCTTTCAGAATCACAATACATTATCTGATGGTACTGGGACACTTACAGAACAGCCTGTAAAAAATTATTTACAGAGATGTATTTGTTTTGTTCTCTTGGATGAAGGATTTGCTGCTGGCTTTTCTAGTTGTGTGCATCCTCTGTGGTTCTCCCTGCAGCTGAATTCACTTGAGGGAGTTCCACTTTCTCTGCCTGCACGTGCTCTGCTGTCCATTTAATATTCTCCAATATCCTTATTGATCATAAACACCTTGTTGGAGTGCTGCAGTGTAGAAACTAAGCGTACCTTTTAAAATCATTCCTGGTTTTAAGAATCTAGGGAGCAGGATCTAACTAGAAAAGAGGACTAGCTGAAATTAAGTGCTGAGACTTCATCATTAGAGAGGTGAAAATGACTTTGATGTGACCTGTGCACTGAAAGCAGCTAGCTGTGCTTTATTTAAAGGGCTCTCTTCCTTGATTGCAAGTATCAGACTAAAATCTGATGCTTCTATTAAGTCACACAGCTCCCTGTTAGAATTATTACTACCACCTCAGTCATGTTCTATGACCAGCCATGCTGGTAGAGAGCAGTATTAACCATTTCACTGGTCTCAATTTTGTCTTGACTAGCATTCGTGTTCAATTTGGACAGTACTTCCTCTCATCTCAACTTGAAAGTGGAAGATAGTTATGTTGAATGGGATCCAACTGGAGGCAAAGGCCAAGAAAAAATAAAAGGGAAGGAAAACAAAGGGTAAGAACCTTTTATTGTAAATATAAATATAATAAATATTGTAAATATTTGTTGTCTGGGATGTCTCTATTGGTGTTCAAGTAAAGAGAGCAGGGTTAAAGCACTTCAGGACCAAAAAAATAGTTTTCATTCAGAAATCTTTCTCTGGAAGATATTTTACTTTTTATTTCACTTCCCCTGTCACACAGATGTGGAGGCTGTTTATGAAAGCAATTAAAAGTGCATCTTAATCATTACATAGGATTTAATTATTTTAAAAATGCGTATGTCATTTACAGTACCGGAATAACCTGTAGATGTGGTGGGCTGGCCTTGGCTAACCACCACTGTGCTGCTGTATCACTTGCCCTCTACAACTGCTTAGTGGAAGAGAAAATATGATGGCAGGTTTGTGGGTCAAGAGAAGGATGGGGAGATCACCCACAATTGCTCTCATGGGCAAAACAGGCTCAAGCTTGGGAGATTTAAATTGCTGCCAATCAAAAGTCAGAGTGGGATAATGAGTAATAAGATACTAAAATACCTATTTTCCCCCACGCCTCTTGAAGAGGTTCCACTTCTGACTTCTCTGCTTCCTCACCCTGAGTGCAGGGGGTGGGAATTGAGTGCTACAGTCAGCTCATCATTCCTTCTTTCTGTGGCTGCTCCCTCCTCCTACTCTTCCCCTGGCACAGCATGGGGTCCATCCCATGGGAGACAGTCCTTCACAGATTGCTCCAGCATGGATCCTTTCCATGGGGTGCTGTCCTTCAGGAACAAGCAGTAGCAGTGTGAGACCCATGTGGGGGGCACAGATCCTTCATCAAATCTGCTCCAACGTGGGCTTCTCCCTCCATGGGCCCACAGGTCCTGCCAGGAGGCTGCTCCAGGATGGGCTGCAGCTTCCTTCAGGGCACATCCACCTGCTCCTGGGCTGAAGGGTGGCTCTGTCCTCTCAGCTGCTCTTGTGTAGCAGTTCTTACATTTTCCTCAATATGTTATCACAGAGGCAATGCCACAATCAGTGGTTGGTTCAGCCACTAATGGGTCTGTCTGGTTGGCACTGGCTCTGCCTGACATCGGGGCAGCTTCTGGCATCTTCTCCCCTTTCAGCCCCTCCCCACTTCCAAAACCTTGCTTGTGGGAACAATAAAGTAAATGAGTAAATGTCAGCAAGCAACTGATGTAGTTCTGTGTTTACTAGTGTTGCAGGTCAATATTGGTGAATGGGCAGCTTTTCTACTGTGAAAAACAGGAGCTAGCTGCTTTGTCATTTTGAGAAAGCTCTGGTGAAATTACATTAGTGCTATAGGTGTTGTTTGAGTCTGCTGAGTCAGCTGAGTCTGACAAGTGCAAAATAGAGAGGAACAGTCACTTTCCTTGGTTTCCTACTTGCTGTCTTGCTCTCACAGCCTAGGTGTGTTGTCCACTATTGTCTGCCTGTTGTTGACCCCGTTGTCCACCAGGACTCCCAAATGATTTTCTGCAGGGTTGCTTTTCCCTTTGTTGCCTCACAGCTTGTGTGGGGTTCTCCCACCTGGAGATCAGTATCCACATCAGGGAGCCTGATGTTCAGCTGGTTCTGGTCGCAGTTGGTCACCCAGTCTCACCTCTGGAGCTTGGTGGTGCTGTGTGGGAATGGGACAGTCCAGGTGTGAACAGTGTCCATTGCTCTTGGCTGGCTCAGAGCTGGTTGCTTCTTCCTCAAAAACTACTGACTTTTGGGTATAAAGAGCACTGCTTTAGATACTTTATGAACAAATACCTTCCCTGTAGGCATATGCTGCCAGAAGCGTGGTAGAATTAACTTTTAGTGGCATCTTAAAAATGGGAATAACTTACTGGAACAGTGGAACAGTTGTTTAATGACTGTTTATTTCTGTTGACAGGGGCCAGAATCCCCTGCTGAAGAGCAATAGAAGGTGATGATATATCTCTTCTCCCTAGGACCTAGCACCTAGTTTTGTTGAGAATACATGCTGATTTGCTTGATGTAGTGAGAAATAAATCTAACAGCCTTTATCAGTAACTGCACTTGGAAAAAAAAGATGTTTTGAAGTTTAATTTGGATTCATAGAGATTGTTTTCCAGTGACTGAAAAACATGTGTCCTGGGGTGTGGGAGACCTGATTTGCAGTGATTGAAAAAGTATGGTGTGTTCTACTGTTGATTAAAGATACCTGTTATTTACAGAGGTGTTGATGCTTCTGGCACTGGACACAGAGCACCTTTTGTATATGTAAAGGCAGCTAAAATAATCTCCTGTTCCTTGTGCAATTGTGGGTTTTAGTGTGAATTATTTTTTTTTTCATTATTTCTCCCGTTTTTGCTCTCCTGCTCTTTTTCACTGGCTTACAAGTAATGTGACCAAAACACCCAGCTTCACAGTTTCTCCTGGGATGTACTCCCTCATTTTCACCCATCAGGTGGATATATCTCTTTGTCTTCAGATCAGCCATAAAGAAAAGTTTGTGTAGGCCAAAGAAGATGTTAGAGCTGTAGAGTGTCAACAGCCTTGCTGCACAGAGCATTGCAGTTTCTACTCAAGGGAGTCTGAAAGCTGGAGATTTGAATATCTTGGAGATAATCCTGTTTTCTCAACTGGCAGCCTTGGTTTGTCTGCAGCTGCCAGTAAAGAGCTGCCCTAGTTCCAGTCTTTGCTTTCGTAGAAGGACATGGTCACATGTTACCTTTGCACTTCGGGGTGAACTTTTCTAGCAGGAGATTCAGAGCAGCTGTGATTCTTTCAAGAGGCTTTTGTTCCCTCTTAAGTGCTGCCTTCATAAGAGGAAACTCTGAAGCTAGCTCTATAGTTGGGAAAAGTTGCAGTCTGCTTTAAACTTCAATATGCTGCGTTCAAGGGTTTCAGAGAAACTATGGCAATGCGATTTATTTGTAACATCATTACCTGACTAGAAAAAAAGCCTGTGGATGAGCTCTGAGATCCCTCCTTCACCTTTCTTCTCAAAGAGGGAATGCTCATTGCTTTGAATATGTAATACTTGATGGAGTGGATAAGACAGCAGGCTAACTGCATTAACAATCCTAACCATAGCACAGGAATATCTGTTCCCTGAGTGGTGAAGAAATGTTTTCAGTTCCTCTATTAGCTAATAAGCACTGTGCTGTGTTGGGAAAATGGGAAACAAACTGGCTTTCTGCCTTTCCCTATTGGAAGGGATGCACTGAGAAGAAAAAAAAAAAAGTCTTGTTTTCAGTCTTTTATGCTAAATGTTTTAGTGTTACTGTCTGAACTGTTAAAGGCTGTTAGATTTTGAGTGAACAAAGCACATGCAGTGGCCATTTACAGAAGACTTGAACAACATTAATTGTACTAAGGACCTCTTATTCTCCTCCTAACTGAGAGATCAGTAGCAAAGCACCTGCATTTTCCTTGCTGGCAGTTCTCTAAATGGCCACACTGCTTTCTGCACAGCTCATTTCTACTGACTAACAGGACAATCCCAGCAGCTTTGGTTGGAAATGTGAGTGGTCTCTGATGCACTTGCAGCAGGATGAAATTTT